>JALPQD010001046.1:0-92500 GCA_023101885.1 Typhlomys cinereus | reverse complement strand
CCTCTTCCTGCCCAGTGTTGGGGTCACAAGTGTGTATGAGTGGAACCCTGGGGTCTGCACATGCTCAGCAAGTTCTCTACCAGCTGAGCTCTACCCCCAGATCCAATTTAATTGTTTTTATTTTAGAACATGTTTCTTCAGCATGCACGATGTTTTATTTGAAATCATGCTCTTATTTATCAGAGATAGATGTTTTGCAGGGTGTTGTGTGAAATTCATTGTGTGCGTGCTACTTAATCCATTGGGACAGTGTAAAGGGAGCCATGATGCCTGTCTAGCTTGGACACACAGGGTCGGCATGCAGGGCAGAGAAGGGCTATTTTTCAGTGGAAGCACCCACAGAGAAACAAATCCTCCGAGAAGTCAATGCAGTTTTGCTTGTGAGTTAGGGAGCGTCTAAAAGCTCCCAGAATCTGATGCCCTGCAGACAGCCTCTGTGGCCTCTGAATATCGCCTGTCTTGCCATTTGGCATCCGGAGATGCACTGGAGAGTGACCAGTTTCGTTCCTGCTTGTACCAGTCACATCCGGATTGGGCTGTGAGCTGCACCTTCTGTCTCAGATTCCCTCTGACTCCACAGCCATATTCGGCTGTGCACTTAGCTTGAGTTCCGGATGGAGAGAATGCTTTCCAAAAGATCAGGGTGAATTTCTGGACAGTGGACCCAAGTCCCAAAGGTGGTCTGCTGTGCTATGGCCTGCCAATCAAATGCTGCCAGCAATGTCATTCAAGGTCAGAGACCCAGTGAACCGCCAATCAAAGTCGGCGGGGCAGTTCCTGTTCACTTGTCCATGTTGGGGAGAGGTCACTTTCTCGCGGAGTGGCTAGTGTGCAAACAATGAGCGCTTCGGTGGTCGCTTTGTGCTGCGTGGTGATTTCAAGCCGCTTGCCCGTCCCCTGGGACAGAAGGCAGGCAAGTGGGGGAAAAAATAACAAGCGTTATGGATCGTGAAGTCTAAGAGCAGACATGGGGCTAATCTAGCCCAGAATTTGTTTAGAATCACTGTCAATAAAAAGGGATAAATCCGAAGAAAAATAGAAATGTAATTTTATGTACTAAAAAGAGATCTCCTTGAGTATTCTGTGTCTGGTGCCCAGTTTTTTTTTTTATCTTGCTTAATTTTCCTAATGAAGATGGGCTTCTCATTTATGAAAAAATGGCTTTTTATTTTTTGTTCAATAATATATATTTTATTTTTTAGTGTTGTATATATGAATATAGTGGAATATTTTTACCCTTCAGTTCCTAGTCCATCTTCCCTTCTTTACCTTTATAACCCTTCATCACCCCTGTCAGACTATTTTCTTTGTATGTGTGGTTTGCTATGTTTTTTCTAGCTTGAAAATGGCTTTAAAATTTTTTTAATTTTATTTATTGTGTGTGTGTGCGCGCGTGTGTGTGTACATCGGAGGATACTGTGTGACTTCAGGAGTCATCCTGGATTCCTTTACCTTTCTGCTTCTTCTGGGGTTTCCCAGGCTCCTTTCTCCACAGCCGGAAGCGCAGGCTGGCTCCATGTCTGCTTAATGTTTTTATGTGGGATCGGGGATCTGAACTCAGGCCCTTCTGCTTGCAAAGCAAAGTCTTTACCCCTGAGCCATCTCTCCAGCCCCAAAATGACTTTTTAAAAAATGTATTAGCACCACATCCTAAAGCCAAGAAAGTTCAGGAGGCCGGATCAGGAGACCGAGGTCCTGACGGCCCCTGAGGCAGCCCCTCTGGGGCAGCAGACAATTTATCGTCGTCAACATTTGTCCTCCAAAGCAATTTCAGCAGCAAAAGTTTGGGATGCGGGGGCAGATGCTCCAAGCTGAGTCTGCCTCTGGTCGGTGGTCCGCATCTAGGTGTTTCTATAAACCTCTGTGCTTCCGTATCATCAACCCAAGCTGCTGGGTAGAACTTGTGAGATTGCTCTGGGCTTCAGAGTCACATAAACACAGAGACTCTTATTTCCCTTCTTAGCCTCACTATTAACACGTACTAACAGCAGCAGAAATCCACAAGCGTCAGCTGACGCAGAGGCAGAGTGAGTGACAGCCGACAGAGTCTCTTGATTTTTGTAGAGCAAATGGGAAATGTGTATTCACTGCAGGATCATGGGTGGAGGCTTTAGGATTGGAAAGGCCCTTGGGCTTCCAGCTTCTCCTTTTGCAGGTTGTATGTGTGAGTTCTTGGGGGAACAGTTCTGAGGGGCCCTGCCTTTGTTCTAGCCAGGCTTGTGGGTCTCAGTCTCCACTCTACTTGGAAAAGCCCGTGGAGGAGCTGGGATTCCTGAAACCATTTAAGAGATAAAAGGAAGTGTGACATTCAGAGAGAGACTGGATTGGGGTGAAGACCTCAGTGCGTAGTTTGCATGGGAGGCCCTGGAACCAAAGGGTACAGAAATAGAGAGAAGAATGGATGCTCCCACTCATGTGACGAGGCAAAGAATCCTCTCAGATGGGCTGTCTCTGCTTGAAGGGTGCCCCCTAAACATGCTGGCCGGGGGCAGCCCTACCTTCCATGGGGAATCCCATGATTTGAAGGTAGCAGGCTCCAGACAGAGCCAGTGCAAATACTCAATTAGGACTTCAGCCTTGCCTGGTAGGAGCATGTGGAGATGGCATCTGATAGGAGAACACGGGTGTGTGTGTGTGTGTGTGTGTGTGTGTGTGTGTGTGTGTGGTAGGAGCATGTAGGGGTCTGGGGTCTGATAGGAGAACACCCCGGGGGAGTCTAGTAGAAGCAAGTGGGTTGCGATCTGCTCACAGGATCAGCTCATGGCTTTCTTTCTCCATAGCTCAGGAACCCCACCAGGCATAGAGTGACCCCCACTAGGTGTAGAGGGACCCCTATCAGGTGTAGAGGGAACCCCACCAGCGTAGAAGGACCCCCACCAAGCATAGAGGGACCCCCACCAGGTGTAGAGGGACCCCTACCAGGTGTAGAGGGACCCTACCAGAAGTAGAGAGACCCCCACTAGGTGTAGAGGGACCCCCACTAGGTATAGAGGGACCCCCACCAGGTGTAGAGGGACCCCTACCAGGTGTAGAGGGACCCCCACCAGAAGTAGAGGGACCCCCACTAGGTGTAGAGGGACCCCCACTAGGTGTAGAGGGACCCTCACTAGGTGTAGAGGGACCCCCACTAGGTGTAGAGGGACCCCCACTAGGTGTAGAGGAACCCCCACTAGGTGTAGAGGGACCCCCACCAGGTGTAGAGGGACCCCTACCAGGAGTAGAGGGACCCCCACCAGGTGTAGAGGGATCCTCACTAGGTGTAGAGGAACCCTACTAGGTGTAGAGGGACCCCCACTAGGTGTAGAGGAACCCTACTAGGTGTAGAGGGACCCCCACTAGGCATAGAGGGAAGATTCAAATCCGTGAAGACAAAAGAGCAACTCAAGTGTGACTGTCTTCTGTCACAGATATGCCAAGCTGGCCAAGAGGCGCCGCGGCTAGTCCCCAGCTCTGACAGCTGCCGGGGTCGTCGGTGTACTGACGGTACCCTTAGTTTCCCGGAGGCCATTGCGTCCTTTGAACTCAGTGGTGTTCAATGTCCAGAGCTCAGCCCAGAGTGGAGCGGGCACTCCGCTGGCCCTGGGCGTGTGATTATGGTCATTGAGACCGAGGACGCGGGGTCTCTCCTGTGTCCTGACAGGAACTTCCAGGGGCCTTAGTCACATACATGCAGTGTGTGCACGTCAGTGCCTGTACACACGCATGTGAGCATGCATGCACGCACACAACAGAGAAAGGGAGGGACATTCACAACCAGGACTTTCTAGGTTGTCAGAAAGACTTTCATAAGAAAACTCAATGCTCCGGTTCAAAGGAAGCTGTGAGGGGTGAGGATTGTTGGCCCAGAAGACTCACCCTTGGGGACTTTTGTTATGGCAGGGTGTGTATAAGGCACAGATCATCCACCATCTCTCTCTCTGTATCTATCTGTACTGTACTATCAATATCTGTCTATCTGTCTGTCTATCTATCTATCTATCTATCTATCTATCTATCTATCTATCTATCTGTCTGTCTATCTGTCTATCATCTATCTATCTACCAGTGTATCTACTACTTGCCTATCTCTACTACCAATTTATAACCTATCAATCACCTAGTCATATCTGCCTATGGTTTATCTATGGAGCTGTCATCCATCTGTCATCTGGTTATAAACTACGTCTTACGGGCAATAAACCATGGCGAGTGGACACACGGCGAGTGGACAATATGTAGATGGTACTTAACAGTCAGAGGCGGCTGGGGAGACAGCACAGTTGGTGAAGTGCGTGCAAGAGTAAGAGCCTAAGTCCATCCCCAAAATCCATGTAAAAAAAGATAGTGTGTTAGCGTGTGTGTGTGTGTGTGTGTGTGTGTGTGTGTGTGAGAGAGAGAGAGAGAGAGAGAGAGACAGACTCAGTGCTATGGGTTCCCTGGGACTCACTGACCAGGTGGTGAGGTATGAAAAAACTAGAAAAAATATGTGGCCCCTGGGGAGTGACATCTAAAGTCCCCTGGCTGCCACTCGCCTGAGCACGCCACACACAAGATGGCTGTGCCCCCCAACATACTCACAGGAGCACTCCGCACACAAGATGGCCTTCACACACACACACAGACACACACACACACAGACACATACACACACACACACACGAGCACTCCACACATATGATGACCTATACACACACATATGTACTCCACACATATGAGCACTCCATGCATACACATGCAAGTAATCCACACACAAGATGGCTGCGAGTCGCATGAGCACGCCACACACAAGATGGCTGACTCCCCACACAAGTTAGTTTCCACACATGTGAGCACGCCACACACAAGATGCCTCCGCACACAGGCACACTCCACTCACAAGATGGCTATGGGACAGTCCTGGGAACTCCTCAATGAACGTAAGTCACACTTAAGTTGCAGGCAGTTCAGTAGAAAGATAAGAAGTAGCTTTTCTCTTGTCACTGTTAGTCAGCCATGATCAGCTGTGATTCTAGATGTCTTTTCATTCCTGTCCACACAAGACTGACCAGAGAAGCCAGAGGTCGTGGAGACAGTGGCTGTGTCCTTCCACCCATGTCCCCATCTGGAGGAGCGCCCTCCCTCTCTCTCCACTCTGCCCCCACGTGACCATTGAGATGCTGGACTTGAGCTGGTGCCCCAGCAGCTGCCCAGGGGCCCGGGGGGAGGGGGATTCTTCTGAGCTGGGGAGTGTGGGGGTCTGCTTCTGAGCTGGGAGTGGGGTGGGGGTCTTCTGAGCTGAGTGGGGGATTGGAGTCTGCTTCTGAGCTGGCTTGCAGTTCCTCGCTCTGGGCATCCTCTTGCCCTGTCTCAGCCGGGGGTCCTGATATCCAACATGGCAGCTAAGTGTTCCACTGAAACATGCCCGAGACCTGACTTTTGGCTCAGGGACTCGCGGGGAGTTCAGCAGGCGCCCGGGCGTGGGCAGAGGTGGAGGCGGGAGCCAGTTGCAGCTAGTTAGGCCTCCGGCTGTACATGCCCTCCAGCCTGTGGGTCAGGGAGGAGCTGTGCGCACAGAGGCAGCTGTGCAGGGTGGGGACACGGCCACACAGAGGCCTTCGGGTGAGTCATGGAAGCCAAGCAGTCAGCTCAGCATGCCGGACAGCGCCAGCTGCAGGCCTCGTGCCTCCTGTGCAGCTAGGTCCTGCCCCCTGTGCAGCGGGTCCTGCCTCCTGTGCAGCTGGGTCCTGCCTCCTGTGCAGCTCGTTCCTGCCCCCTGTGCAGCGGGTCCTGCCTCCTGTGCAGCTCGGTCCTGCCTCCTGTGCAGCTGGGTCCTGCCTCCTGTGCAGCTCGGTCCTGCCTCCTGTGCAGCTGGGTCCTGCCTCCTGTGCAGCTCGGTCCTGCCTCCTGTGCAGCTCGGTCCTGCCTCCTGTGCAGCTCGGTCCTGCCTCCTGTGCAGCTTGGCACAAGGCTCTGTCCTGCCTCCTGTGCAGCTGGGTCCTGCCTCCTGGGCAGTTCGGTCCTGCCTCCTGTGCAGCTTGGCACAAGGCTCTGTCCTGCCTCCTGTGCAGCTTGGTCCTGCCTCCTGTGCAGCTCTGGCTTGCGTCCTGTGCAGCTCTGTCTTGTGTCCTGTGCAACTCTGTCTTGTGTCCTGTGCAGCTCTGTCTTGTGTCCTGTGCAGAGGGTCCTGCCTCCTGTGCAGCTGGGTCCTGCCTCCTGTGCAGCTTGGTCTTGCTTATAGAGCTTGGCACAAGACTGTGGCCACCACAACTCCATCCCAGGAGAAAGATGTCACCCCCTGTGGGCACAGAGCTCTTCAGCTTGTTTGCCCTTTGCTTATTCAGGCCAAACGATCCTATCCCACTGCATGCCAGGCCCTCTCCTGGCTGCCAAAAGTGTGACGGGTGAGGCTGAGCCCTTTCATGGGCCACTGGGGCATCTAAACAAGCAAACAGGAGACCGCGAGTCACATGTTCCCACGAGTCACGGGTGTCTTTCTGGAAGGTCTGAGTGGTGTGTCGTGAAAAGTCAGAGATCTTTAAAAATAGAAGCAAAGGGAGATCTGCAGGGAGGAGCCACGGGGAGGAGCCACGGAGAGAAGAAGCCATGGAGAGAAACCATGGGGAAGAGCCACGGGGAGGAGCCACAGGGAGGAGCCACAGGAGGAGCTGCAGCAAGAGGAACCACGGAGAGGAGCCATGAGGAGGAGCCACAGGGAGAAGCCTCGGGGAGGAGCCATTGGGAGAAGCCTCGGGGAGGAGCCACGGGGAGGAGCCACAGGGAGGAGCCATGGGGAGGAGCCACAGGGAGGAGGGAGAGCTGCAGCAGGCCTGTTGCAGCCGTTGCAGATGTTAGCAGGGCCGTCACACACGGTGAGTCGGCTTCTCTCCTGGGTCACAGCAACCTGAGACGGAGACGCCAGCCCTTCCTTGGCAGATGTGCAAACTTGTGGATCTCTACAAGCTGCTCTGCGTGGCTGGTCCTCGTCCACAGGAAGGGCACATTCTTTATGACTGGGATGACTCTGTCTTTCCAGGGCTCGTAAGCAAAGACCCCGCCTTCCGCGTCCTCTCAGCGCTGCCCTTAGCGGCTTCTCTTCAGTGTCCGGCTCTTGCCCTTCCTGGCATGCGATGTCTCCTGGGGCAGGTGAGAGCACTGGTGCGCATCTCCCATGGCAGCTGGTGAAGTGCCCTGAGTGCAGTGTTTGTTGTAGTGTCTGAGTTGTTTTGTGGCCCACACTGGGCCCTGTCTGCAGTGAGTTCGAATCTCCACCCACTGACTTGACTCTGCTCTTACTGACATTCATAGGTCTGGTTCCAGAACAGTCTTCACATGTAGGTTTTGTTCTTGCGCGTTTCACAGAGTCATCTTTTATTCTGAGACACAGAGCCATCTATCTTTCAAGGATTTCTCTGGCAAGCCATCCCTTCGGTGGTGCATAATTCTCCACACTGGTTTCTCCTTCCCTCCATCCTGGAGCCTGCTGGGAAACACCTGCCTTTCCATGGCTGCGGTTCACCTTTCCCTTATTATCTGACACATCTCTCATCTCTCCTCTCTTGACAGGAACTGTACTCCTGTCATTCCGAGCTATTCAGGGCTCGCTGGACATAGCTGACTCTTCCCTGGCTCCAAGCAGGTGATCTGTCTGTCTGCAGTTCCTTCTAGCACTTTCCTTTTCCCTTCTTCTGCAGATGTGGCCTTCCTCCTTGCGCCATCCCCTGCCTGCCTTGCCCATAGCTTTATGAGTTCCTGCACCACCTGTTTGTCTGAGGTATTGTCTCCTTGTTTCTCAGGTCACAGTCTTCTGTCATTCTGTTTCCTTCACCAGTAGTTTGTCACAAGAGCATCGTGCCAGCCCTTGCTGTGGAATGTTTGGACCAAGTGCCTGTTGGAAGAGCAAAGACTTGTCTTTTCCCCTTGGTACCTGGACACCCAGCCCATTCAGGAATAAACGAACCAAGGTTGCCCACCAGCCTAACAAACCCAACTTGACAGCTTCTTCATGTGAACTGAGAAGCATAAGGGGAACTTCATGGCTCCCCAGAAGTGCTGGGAGAAGAAGGTTCCATGGCTTCCCAGAAGCAGGCAAAGTGATGAAAAAGTGGTGTTGTTAAGAACACACTGATTAAAATGGCAGACAGCAACTGGAGAGATGGCTCAGAGATTAAGACTCTGCCTCACAAGCAGAAGGTCCTGAGTTCAGATCCCGGGTACTATGTAAAATCACCAGGCAGATATGGCAGTGGCCTGAACTTTTGACCCTGGTTGGTGCAGTCTGGGAAATCCCAAAGCGAAACAAAAAGGAGGTTGAAGCAATCCAGGATGATTCCCAAAGTCACCCTTGGTCCTCCACAGGGACACAGTGCCCTCTGACACACAAACACACACGCGCGCGCACACACACACACACACACACACACATCACGTGTTCACACGGATATAATAATAATAATAATAATAATAATAATAATAATAATACACGCAGACAGGTAAAATGTTAATCCACACAGTTTTTTGTCCCACTGCCAAGCATTTGCTGACTCTGTCCACACCACTGCAGTGACTCATGGTGTGGCTCATATTTGGGGTTTTGGGGTCTACTGGCCACCCTCATACTCCTTGAAGAATTCCTGCCATGCACAGGGCGTTTCAAACCTTCCCTGAGTGTGGCAGAATAGCTGCTGTGTCATGTTGTGGCTGGAAATCCCGCAGTTACCCCTTGTGTCTCACGGGTCTTGGGGAGTTAACTCTGAGTCACAGACAAGAGTTAAGCAATGAAAATGTTCTCAGAGGGAAGGATTCTATTTGAGTGAAAATAATTTGGAAAAATTTAAATGTCCAACTAGCAAAAATCCACAGACTTGATGGGCCCTGGCTCAGCCCCTTCTCACCAGGATGGACTGGGGCCTGGAGAACTTGAGGCTGCTGGGAAAAACCTGGTGTGAAAGCCAGCGATCGTTCCACAGAGATCGCTCCCATGGCGATTGTTCCCACAGTGATTCCCACAGATCGCTACCAGCTCTCTATCTGCTCTGTGCAGAAACCAAGACCTACATTAAGCAACAGTCACAACTCCAACATGTATTCTGACTTGTGGTAGGGGAATCCATGGCTTTATTCTAGATTCTTCTTTTATTTTCTGAGAGGAAAGATGAAGCATCTTTATTTCTCATGAACTGATAGTAGGGGAATGGAATTATGTTGTGCCATGGGTTGTTCTAGAAAACTGTCTTAGTAGTGGAATGCCCCATTATTGGTCACCCTAACAGAGCTGGCCCGATGTCTCCTGTCCCTGGGGGGACAGGTCATCATCAGCCTGGCTCTTCACTCCTGGAACCCCTGACTAGAGTTCTGGGATACTTTTAGTAACTAAGTTCTGTTCTTAGGAAGGATCCTTCTTTTTCTGCCTAGCAGAGAGAGTGATGCATAACCGACCTTCTCATGTAGTCCAGCAAAGTAAAATTCTGTTTTCTGTAAGCCTGACATGGTGCCTAAAGTTAGGGTGGAGAGTCGGGGCTGGATGTTGGAGATTTTCTCAAGAACAAGCTGATAGGGTTTGGTGGCTAATTCTGTTGTCATTGCTTATTTGCGAAGCCAGAGCTATTGGAAGAGATGCGGTCAGTGTATCTTAAACAATCCACACAAAACCATCTCAATTTCCACAGGGAGGCAACAGGCAAAGAAATGGTGTGTGTATGGGGGAACGTAATGTCTGGAAGCAAAGTGAAGGGGAAGATGCATCATGAGAATTAAAGGAACTGGTCTGGTTTGGGGCAGTCAACATGCAGTGCTGTAAGATCTGCCTGTTTCTCTCTGGCTGCAGATGCATGGCTTCCATTCGGGAACATGGGGCCTTGGGTCCCCCAAGGATACATGGCCTCCATTTGGGGACATGGAGCCCTGGGTCCCGCTCCATCACCAGTGGAACCACAGATGCGGCTGTGGGCAGTCTAAGTGGTTCAGGAGTGAGTGGAAAAAACAACCATGGGCAGGAAGGGTCTCTGCCACGTTTCCTTCCAGTTCTTTCCTGGGCAGTTGGACATGTCACAACTTGATCGTGAGCAGGAAGCTTCGAGCGAGTTAGAGGGACCATGCGAGAGTGTGAGCGATGCGTGTGCAAACATGGAAGAACGTGAATGGGACTAATCTATTTTCGCCTTTGCCAGGAAGGCCCTGTCCTGTGGAAGGAGCCACAGATCCTGAAGATATAGCCTCCTTGCAAAAAAAAAAAAAAAAAAAAAAGGGCTTCGATATTTGCACGAATCATGGAATCAAAAGGAAAATCGATGAACCATCGACTGGCAGCGGATCGCATCCATCCTGCCTTTGCGGCTGGTGAAATCTGTGCTCCTTTGCAGAGGTCGCTCGCAGCGCAGGCTGGCTCCAGCTCTCAGCTCTGCATTAATCCAAACTCCAATTTTAATGCAGATATAGATTGTAGGAGTCAATAGCTGACTACTTGAATTGTGAAGTAGCAGCTCAGGCACTGGCCTGAGCTTAAGATGTTTGGGAATTTCAAAGCCTGACTGTGTGAACCTGAGCAGCGGGCTCCGGGAAAGTGGGGTGCGCGGCTGCTGCTGAAAAGGATTGTCTTTGGGATGCAAAGCACAGACCACAGTGAAGTCAAGTGCGTGGCCTAGAGCAGGGCTGGAGAGCTGGAAGCTCTCTGAGGTTACATGGGCTGGACCCTTCCGTAAAGACAGGAAACTGGGGGCCTTAGGGGTTCAAGGCACAGCTAATCAGCACAAGATGAAAGAGAGAGAGAGGAAGACAGAACGGAGAGAAAAAGAGAGAGAGAGAGAGAGGAACAGAGAGAAGAAGGAAGAGAGGAGAAAGATGGGAGGCAAGGGGGACACTGGGAAGAGGAGGGAAAAGAGAGAGGACAGAACTGAGAGAGTAGAGAGAGAGAGCATGAAGGAGGAAGGAGGGAAAGGAAAAGGGAAGAAGTGAGAAGAGAGAGGAAATGAGAGAGAGATATCTTGGGCTTTGCAATATTTTACTAGATTATGAAAAATTAGAATTTGTTTTACATTGAATAAGTTTTCTTTAATTCATTTTTAGCACGCAGTGTTCTATGACACGGAATGGTGAGGAGTGTGGTCGTACCACTAGACCCGTGTGTGCAGCTATGCCAATGTGAGACAGAACCAGCATCGTCTAGGACTGAGTCGAAGGAGAGATTCTGTATTGGAGGCATTGATTGGCGGGGTGAGATTTAATTCAAATACCTCGTTGGGATGGGAGGTGCTCGCGGAAGAGTACTTGTGTGGACAAGGACAGCATTTGGAGTCCCTAGAATCCACACAAAGTCGAGCCCTTGGGGACTAGATGGGGATACATGGCTCTTTGGAGCTTGCTCACCAGTTGGTCAAATCAGGCCAAATTGGGGAGCTCCAGGTTTAATGAGAGTGACTGGGGAAGACATTCGATATTGACCCCCTGGTATCTGAAAGACTCAGTACTGCTTACCTGAAGAACTCAGTGTAATTACCTAAAGGACTTCTGAGTCATTCCACACAGAAAGCTGAGTTGTATATGATTACCTGAAGGTATACTGATACTACTTTCCCAAGGGACTCAGTACTGCTTACTCAAAGGACCCAGTACCACTCACCTGAAGGACTCAGTATGATCACCCTGAGGACTCAGTACCCTTCTGGCCTCCAGTTCCTGTTCTGAGGTCAGTTGTGACTCAGGAATTCGCGTCTTTAACAATCCCCATGGGAGGAGGAGACCCTCATCAATCCGTCTTCTTGGAGTGCATACGTAAGATTTAATTCTGTAGATTTTACTAGTCCTCGTGATTTCCTTCATTATTAGTTAACAATAAAACAGGCATTTCTTAGCTATGTGGCAGAAGTTTAACTACTGGTGGAGACTTTGTGGGAATTTGAAATAGTTTTACTGTTTATCCAAATTACCTTCTGTCGGGAAGGATAACCTTGGCCATCTATTTAACAACAATTGTTCGGCTCGATTATGTAAAAGCTTGCAGCTGTGGCTGTTGAATTTTAAAGATGCCCCTTACTTAGCATGTTCCGGATCAGCCACCCCGCTTACCATCTAGAAGCGTGATAGAATACTATGGGAGCGCGGTACGGGAAGCTTGCTCTTCTGGATATGTAAACAACCTGATTTTACCTCTGCTGCCAGTTGTGCAGAACCATATAAAATGGTGGATTTAACTAGTGCCAGAGGTTCAGGCTGCTATTATTTCTGCCTGGCATTTTTACATGGGATCTGGAGATTTGAACTCAGGTCCTTCTGCTTGTGGGGCAAAGACTTTAATCCCCCGGCTTCAGCCCCACATTTGCATTTTTTAGGGCTTTATGCGGTTGTTCCTGCTGTTTTCACCCAATCCCAACCCCCCACTTCTTTCCCCTGCAACTTTCTTCATTCCACCCTTCTGCTGTTCTGTCTGTGTGTCTGGCTTAAGTTCCATCTGGGTTGCTGCTAATGACATTCATCAAAGTGACACGATTGTTAATTTCATGGATATAGAACCCCATTACCAAGCATGTCTGAAACTCTGCATGTTGACTTTGGGAGTGAGGAAGTTCTTGAACTCTTCTAGAATGTTCCCTGGGGAGAACCGGTCCCCCCACATGAGCTCTCGTACCCTCTCTTCCTGGTCACAGCAGTTAAAGAAAACATGTTGCGCATCGGATGATTGATCAACTGAGCACTTTGCACAGAGTCTCTGTGAAGACGGAGCAGCTCCGGCACATCTATGTCTGTAAGTCGCAGAAGCAGCCATTTGCTTTATTGAATCGCCTGCGCCGCCCTTCAGTTAGATGTCCACTAAGTGAACCGTGTGCATGCGGCGACATTCCAAACTCAGCAAACACAAAGAAATATTATCCAGTAGCGTCCGATTGGCCCCCTTTTTTAACCCAAGAAAACATAAACGCAACAGTAGATCAATTTGACTGTAAATATTATCTAAGTGTGTCCTTTAAAAGCCAAAGGAGTGTCAGGAGCAATTTATTTCCCTCCAGTGCAAGCCGAGACCTTAAGTGGTGATTCTGCTTCCATTAGCTAAATCTGGCAAATATGCAAGTGTTTAAAGGCATTGTCGATAGCCATTGCGCAATTAAGGATTTGTACTGATGCTTTATTAAATTACCCTTTTCAAGGAGGTATAATAAACTAGAAGTTCGCAGCACAGGTTCTTCATGGGAAAGTCAGGTCAGCGCAGGATTTATTTAGAGAATTTAGTGCACTGTCTAATGAAGAAAACGTCAACTGTTTTGACCAAACAAATGTTAGCTGTTTTAGATTTTTTTTCCCCCAGGGGGATTAAGAAACGGGACAGTAAAAATTCCTGGGAACGTAACCATCACGATTTGTAACGTTATTGAAACAGTGTTAAAAACTTTATTGTCTTTTAATAACAAAATCTATTTTGGTTTTAAGTCAGAATGTTATTCTGTACAGGGGATTTCTAATCTTCCTATGAAAAGCCAATGGTCCCCCAACAGGAAGACCCTGAGTGGGTGAGAGGGTCAGGGTGATGGACAGGTGATGAAGGAGTGGAAGGTGGGGTGCAAGATCTCGAAGATACTCTTGTTCCACGTGGGGCCCCGTGCAGAGCCCCATTGACGAGCTGGGGAGCCTCTCTTGAATTCTTAGCGTTTGTCCTGCGTTCAGTTCCAGCCTAGCTTCTACTGAACACGATTCTGCCCTCACTTCCTCCTCTCCATCTGTGTGCCCAGCTGGGAATGTCAGCTGCTGGCCGACCTTTAAGTTCAAGGTCTGCCCAGTGCCAACCTTTGTTTTTCATTTATTTAAAAGAGAGAGAGACAGAGAGGAGAAAGAGGAGAAGAGACTACGATGCATCTGTGGAGGTCAGGGACAACTTTGGGAGCCAGTAGTTCTCTTCTTGCACTTCGTGGGCTCTGCCAGTTACCTGGCGCGTGCGCAGGGCCTTCGCCTGCTGAGCGTCTTGCCGGCTCAGTAACAAATTGTCCAGCTCTGTGCTTCCTTCGCGGGGGACGTTAGCTGTGGCCGGTCCACAGGGAGGGAACCAGCTGTGTCAGCCGTTGCAGATGTGGGATGTTGGGACACGTGGCTGAATTCTCGCAGCTGCGCTGTCTCTACTCATTCTTTCTCCTAAAAGCCTGCCAAGGGGAATTTCCACCCGGCCGGGTTGTTAAACATAATCTCAGGACTGGTTACCCGAAGGCAGCATTTCTGTGAGATGGATCCTGTTTGCCATGTTTCTAGAAGCTTCGTGTTGTGATGGTTTCAGCTCCATTGCTGAAAACTTTCGACTTTTGCATGAGTTGGCGCAGGTGGGAGCATGTTGGCATGTTGAATTTTAAATGCTCGTCACCGTCTGGGCTTTTGCCTTAGGAGTCTGAGAGAAAGCCAGGGGCGGAGCCTCAAAGACCTGTGGGTGGCCTGTCAGCCAGGCGAAAACCAAGGGTTATAACCAAGGCAAACTCTAAGACACGCCCTCCACGGCTCTGGAATGTGTTTCTTTACAAACAAAACACCGATGATTCTTTGGATCCCTTACAAATCCACCCAGCCACCTGCAGAATTTTCTGTTTAAGAATTTGGGTCTTTGCTATGAATCAGCCACACTTTGCTTCTCCTGCTCTCTCCTCAGGCAGAGTTCCTCAGATGGGGCGTTGCAGGGAGAACTGCAAGGCGGAGACGTGCGCTGCAGTTACGGCTTCGCCGTTCTCACCTGGCATAAGGTCAGCGCATGGTTGCGTTGCACGCGTTCCGTGCCTCTCTGAACCCCACCACTGATACCACCCCAAGGTGGAGAGCTCCAGGGAGCCAGTGCTCACCGGCCTCGGAGAATTGAAGTACATGACATGTCAAGAATGAGAAAGAGCTAAACAAAAGCATCACTTCTACCCTGCTTTGTTTTTTTATGGTATATTTTGCATTCAGGGACAGTCTCAAAAGTCTGGGGCAAAGTTGAAGTGGAAACCGGGAAAAGAAGAAAAACATAGCATGTCTTCCTGAGCAGACAGTTAGCAACACTTAGCAATGAGACTTGGTTCTTGTGGTTTGGAGTCAGAACTCTTTGTGTATGTGTATATTTGTGCATATGTGTACGTATGTACATGTGTGCACATGCACGCATGTGCTTGTATGTGCATATATACACATGCAGGTGTGTGCTTGGGTGCAATTGTGTCACATGCATGTATGTGCATGCTTATGTTTGTGTGTTTATGTGTGCAGGTATGCATGCTTGTGTGTGCATATGTATATGTGTGTGCATATTACATGTGTGTATAGGTGTCCGTATATGTGTATGTATGCGTGTGTATGAGTGTCCATGTGTATACATGTGTGCAGGTATATATGCATGTGCACATGTATTTATGTGTGTATATGTGGTGCATGTGTGTGCGCATGCATACACATGCATGCATGTATATATGCTTATATGTGTGCATGCATGTGTATGTGCATGCGTGTAGCTGTATTTTGGTACACATGTATGTACATGTTTATGTGTACATGCATGTGTGCATGCATGTATGTACATGGGTGTTTGTGTGTATGGGTGTGTTTATGTCATATATGTACATGTGCATGAGTATATACGTGTTTGTGTATATGTTTGAGTGCATATTATGTACCTTTATTTATGTGTACTTGAGTATATATATGTTCATGTGGTTTGAGTGTTTTTTGTGTATGTGTGTATATGTGCATATCTCTGTGTGTATGTGCATGTGATTATATACACGTGTCTGTGTGCATGTGCATGCATGTCTGTGTGCATGTGCATGCATATCTGTGTGTATGTGCAGTCACAGGGAGGCTGAGGGCCAGAGCCTTGAAGTAATATCTGATGGGTCTTGCCGAGGGTGGGCTCAGGCCTTTTCTGTCCTGAGATCGGGCAAATTGGCATCTTGGGAAGCATTCAAGTGATGAGGCGCCCTACAGCTAGACCCCCTCGCATGCATCCTGCCTGCTATGCCCAGTAGTGGCTGCCTGGCCCCCACCATGAGCAGTGCCACCATCCCCCAGGTGCCCTCCCACCTCACCAGAATCCAGATGCGGTTCTGAGTTGGTTTCCCCCAGACAGGAGGCCTACGCTCCTTCCATCTAGCAGCCACTTTGTATTGATTGTCACAGCACAGCCAGCTTCCCGTGGCCCTGACTGCACATCTGATCGCATCCTAGGAGCAAGGCAACCATTTCTGCTCAGATCTTCATGAAAGCTTGTGTTCACGCCGACACCATCCCAGCCACATGACCTGCTCCACAGACAGAGGGAGAGAGAAATAAAAAACAAACCCACCCTGTGGGGGGGGGGAGTTCCGCTGGGTAAGGTGGCCGCCGACGCAGAGCAGGTGAATTTAGGGTTCATTTGAGCCACTCACACCTCCCTGTGTACATGGTCTTCAGTCACGCTGAAAGAAATGGATGCTTATTAGTGCTAACAACCAGAGGGCTCATGTCTGCGGATTCGCGAGATCCATTTCAGACAATGTATTCTGGCTGGTGACGGGAAGACAACTACACGTTTATGTATTTAGAGTGACAATTTTGTGTATTTAGGTAGTTTATGTTACGTGCAGCCTTTAAAGTGGGCCACATTCATTGACGTCCTGTAAGACCCCCGTGATATTCCCATCATTGATTTTAGTGTTTCAGAAGTATTATTCATGGCGACCCCTACTGGGAAGCAAATCTCAGTTCTATCAATAGATATGATTACAATACGAGCCGCATTAATATTCGATACTGACAGGAGCATGGCACGGACGCGATAGACTCATTAATAAGCGCACAGCCGTTGATAAACACGCCAAGATGGCAGCTGTGATTTCCAGCCTGCCCGTGTTTACCAGACGCGCCAGCTGACCGTTCACCAACAGCCTCAGCCAGGCGATGCGGATATTAGAAACCATTTCGGTGGTGGTACCCGTGGCATCTGTGGGTTTTCTGAAAAGATGTGTCAAGGCAACAAGGCGGCCTTCGCTTCATTTCTTTTTCTCTCTCTTTCTCCCTCTCTCTCTTTTGATGTATGTGTTGCTTGGCAACCAACATTGATCCGTTTCAAAAAAAAAATCACATGACTTAGGAGTTGCTGGTGGCGATATTACTCTCTCATTTTTCTTTTTTTCTCAGACAGGCTGATGAAGGTACCACTAACTATCACAGCCATTAGTGCCCCCCTGTTTTCTCTGGTCGAATGTCCACGCAGACCAGGCACTGAGAACGGTTTTGCTAAAGACAGTGGCCCGTGCGGCCAGAAAGAAAGTGACTTCCTTCTGAAAAAAGGGGGGGGGGTCACAATTCACTTCTAATTCATGATTGATCAGGCCAGTCATGCCCCTATCAATTACCAAGGGCGGGGAAGCTGGTCAGACATCTTCCTGGCTCACGCTCATCCTAAAGACAGTTCAGGGCCCTATGACTGGCCTTCTGGAGGCAGATGGTGCGGTCACCCCCTGGGCCGTCGGCTTGCTGAACCCGGTCCTGCCCCCCCCCCCGGCTCCCCTCCAGCCCTGGCCTCTCCTCTTGGTGATGAAGCCCGTGTGCTCGGCCAAGGTCTTCGCTCTGTGGGGTTCCTGCATCCCTCACGGGCTGCTGCCCACGATGCACGGCAGTGTTTGGGGGGGCTAGCCTTTTCCACGGCGGTCTTTGTAGCTAGAATTAGAATGTAGCCCATGGACAGTAGCAACTTTTCTGATGCGGAAGTTTTCTATCATTTTTTTTTCTGAAGAAATCGTGTTCTGTCAGCAGATGGGAGAGAGACAACGAAGACCACCAACCAAACAGTGCCACGAGCACACAAAATATTTCCCTTTCCCGACCCTTTGTCTTTTATCTGTGCGCACTCGTTGCTTGGAAAGTAAAGCCCCTTACTGAAATTATCCCAGTTTCCGCTTCCGCCTCGGCTCACATCCTCATGGTTGTGAGATGCTGCCTCCTGGCATCTGACGCTCAGCCCCCCTCGAGGGCCCAGCCAGGGGCAAGCTTGAGGCCCCTCCAGGCTCATTCCGACTCCCTCTCACACTGCAGTCCCCGGTGTTCCATCCAAGCTCATCCCTCCCCCACCCTTTGGAACCAGCTCACATCAGCCGTCTCGCCCTCACCCCGGAGAGATGAGGCTGATCGGGAAGCCTGGATGCCACCCCTTCATTACAGATGGTCCATATTTTATTTTTAGTGTGGGAGTCACATTCTAGAGAAGCCATTCCTCTTCCAGCCAGGAGTTCCAATAAACCACTGTTGCTGATTGGCCTGCGGGGTGAGCGCGCAGCAGCAGGTTTATGGGAAGCGCCCGCTGGTCTGTCTTTCCAAGGAGGACTGATTTCTGTCAATCTACATTTTTAGAATCGGCGGGCCCCTTGCCTTATTATTCAAAGGCTCTTATTAGATTGTCTCCAAGCACCAGGCTGCAAGCAGAGAGGCCTCTGAGTGGCGGCGGGCTGGATCAATATCTCCAGGCATTTAAAACCTTGGGTAAAATAATGCTGTTTCCATCTAGGCTGCAGAAAAGGAGCCCCTTGCAGGTCTGTCCCAGGAAGACAGAGGAGGACACACAGGACTGGCGGACAGTCGCTGTATATATCCCCAGTAGATGTGGCTGAGGTGCAGATTACAGGAACGTGCATGATAATGTTTTGCTCCGAATGATGGTTCAGTCCACGGCTGTAACAGCTGTAACTGGGCTGCGAAATGCTTCCATGGTGCTAATTGAAGTGAACTATCCATGAAGACGGCACTGATCTAAACATGAGCACTGCGTGCTCTACGGAGTGGGACAGAGACTAGATCAATGCCTTTGTTTGTGGTGAATGAATCAAATCAAAACAATGACTCAGAACCTAAGGGCAACCTGCGACCCCAGGGGCTACGGCCTTATAAACCACGGAGGGTCCTAAGGAAATGTGGCAAGTGCCACCAGCCACTGGCTCCCCGGCTAGGTCTGGTCACCTCACCTCTGATGACCGGCAGGCTTTTGGCAAGGATCCCATATTTAGTGCCTATTCACTTGATGGGAAAAGAGGCTGTGGTAGAGGAGACCCTAGGAAGGAGAGGTGCCCGTGCCACGTGATGCAGAGATAAACCACCTCCTCACCTGCTACAGGTGCAGGACACACGTGTCAGACCACCAGCCCCTGCAACTTGCAGTCATGCTGGAGACAAAGGCACTGAGCAGACTGCTGCCGCCGAAGATGGGTATTGGCAGCACTGTTTGTATTTATTTACTTACTTATTGTTGTGTAGGTGTATGCATGTGTATGTATATGTCAAGAGCACTGTGTGTGCCTGTGGAGACCCAAGGGTGGGAATCATCCTGGATCGCCTTTACCTCCTTATTCCTTTGCTCTGGGGTTTCTCAGACTCTGCCTTCCAGGGTCAGAAGTGCAGGTCACCACCATTTCTGCCTGACATTTTTATATGGGATCTGAAATCTGGACTCAGGTCCTTCTGCTTGGAAGGCAGAAACTTAACCCCTGAGCCATTTCTCCAGACCAGCACTGCTATTTTCACTGATTTAGATCTCACAATATCTTTTCCAAAATGCTTTCAAGACTGTATTAGTTAGGGTTCTCTAGAGTCACGGAATTCACAGAATGAATAGGAAATTTATTGAGTTGGCTTACAGATATGGCCCAGATAGTCCAGCGAAGGCTGACAGTAGCTGAGGTAGTTCCAACGATGGCTGCCAGTAGCTGCTCAGTTTGGTAGTCAAGTGGGTGATGGCTGAAGGCTGGAGAACTCCTAGAGTCTTAGTCTAGTCGAAGGCTAGAAGGTCGAAGAAACCAGGCGGCCGGAAGGAAGAGTGATTCCTAGCACAGCTGCAAGAAGGCATCTGTTCTCCTTGGTGGCTCCTTTTTATATGATGCAGTACTGGGAGGATCCTATGAGAGCTTTGGAGGTTCTGATAGGATCTGGGGAGGGTATAATCCTCTCAAGTAGTCTCAGTTGATTCTTTCCAGAGGTGGTCTCAGCCCAGCTTAGTTAATACCAGGTGTGTCAAGTTGCCACCTAGGCTTAACTATCACAAATATCCAATCTTATGAAGAAATTGGATGTCGAAAAGAGAGAGAAAAGAAAGAAAGAAAGAAAGAAAGAAAGAAAGAAAGAAAGAAAGAAAGAAAGAAAGAAAGAAAGAAAAGAAGGAAGGAAGGAAGGAAGGAAGGAAGGAGGAAGGAAGGAAGGAAGGATTGCTTGTTCCATGTCCCACAGGTCAGGCATTGTGACTGGAACTTTCCTGACTCTGATTGGCATCTGTCCTTGAAGCCTTAGGTCCACATGGACAGGGAGCACATAGCGGCTTATGTCTAACCCTGGCTGTCACCTCACAGTGGGCTCAGAGGTTGTAGAAACACACCGAGACTGTGGAAACGTGCGGAGGACTTAGAAGAGACCATCTCCGTTGACAGTGGCTTCCCCAGACCTGCATGGAACATTCTGGAGTCATCACCCCCCTCCTGAGGTTCCTCCTCTGCGAGGTTGAAAGACTTGCTGAAGATGGGAGTTGAACCGGCCCACAGGTAACAGGTCCGCTCTGTGCCTAAGCACATACTGCTTGGCTTCCCATCCGGAAGAAGGGTGGCCCCTGAGCGGTGGGCTCTGTCCCAGCCACGCGGGGTGGGCTGTCCCAGCCTCATGGGGGGGGGTGTCTCATCGCTGCCTGCTGTGCACTCAGCTCTGAGCACGTCTGACCCGAGAACGCTAGGCTGTGCCCAAGTACTGAGCCCAGGATCTTCTCTCTGGTTCACGGAGGCCGCGGCAGCTGCACCTCCAGCTGCCTGAAGACAGTTGTTGGCATTCTACCAGGGGCCTCCTGTCCACGGGCAGAACTTTGGAAGATTCTCCAAGTTGGCGAGAGACGGCAACTGTGTCAGTGTGGCACAGAGAGTGTTTCTTCCATCTTCTTATTTCCCAGGGAATTTACTAGAATCTCCAGAGGCCCCTCTTGATGCTTACCTGGGAGGGAAGCTTTCCACTTTCATCTTAAAACATTTTAGCCATCTGGTGCTGTCTTAGAAGGGGGGCTCAGTAAGGAGACAGGATGCCAAGAGGTATGGTGGAGCCGGAGAGAAGAGACTTGCAGAGCACTCGATGTAATAGGGAGGATTCTGTAGAACAGGGAGGACTTGGTGGAATGGGGAGGATTTGGTGGAACGGGGAGCACTCGGTGTAACAGGGAGGACTCAGTGGAATGGAGAGGACTCAGTGGGATGAGGAGGACTTGGTGGAATGAGGACGACTTGGTGGAATTGGGCGCTAGAGCCAGGAGAGGCTGAATGAAGATCGGGCCTCACTGCAAGACCCACGTGCTGATTTGGGCTGTGCTGGAAGCTCACCTATGCCGGGAGCCAAGTCACGTAGTTTTTTGTAGGACACTTCAGAATTTCCATCCAAAGTCTCATGATGCGACCCAGAAAACTGTAAAATCCCACCTAGGACTTTATATAAGAAACGACCTCTGGGTATGTTCTTCTCCAGCCCCTGTCTGAACTGTGATCACACCGTGGCCGGGAGAAGGAGGGGAGATGCGAGGGGGGTGCCTCAGTTCCTGAGCGGGGCTCTGTGTCTCAGCTCCCAGTGTGAAACATAGGAGGACAGCAGGACTGTCACAGACCAGACTGCGCTGACTGGACAGTGGCACATTGAGAAATCAGTGGGAGGTGTGCTTGGGCCAGTGCTCAGTGCTTGGGCCAGTGCTCAGTGCTTGGGCCAGTGCTGAGTGCTGGGACATGGTGCTGAGTGCTGGGACATGGTGCTGAGTGCTGGGACATGCTGCTGAGTGCTGGGACATGGTGCTCAGTGCTGGGGCCAGTGCTCAGTACACGGGCACAGTGTTCAGTACATGGGCACGGTGCTCAGGGCTTGGGCACAGTGTTCAGTGCTTGGGCACAGTGCTCAGTACACGGGCACAGTGTTCAGTACATGGGCACAGTGCTCAGGGCTTGGGCACGTGCTCAGGGCTTGGTCAGGTGTTCAAATGTTCTTCAGCATGTTCAGGAAAAGCTGAGCAAGATGCCCAGAGGCAGCTGCTGACGGAGCTTCGGTGCTGCAGCCCAGCCTGTCTGCCCGGTGGGGCGGAGACAGGGAAGAAGAATTGCCACGGGCGGGAAGCGCTGTGGATCTGAGTACAGGAAAGCAAAGTTTCTTCTCTTGTCTGTGACACAGAGCTCCGGGGACAGACCCTCCACACTGCGGGCCACGCCCCGTGTCACTGCTGGAAGGAGGGGAAGATACTTGTCTTTGGGGTCTCCCTACGCCACAGGGACATTTTCCAGAACAGTGGACGCCAGAGGACCAGCTGCTCCCCCAGAGAGTGGTCTCACTCTGTCTCCTTAGCCACAGTTCCCACCTCTTAGGGCTTGAAGATGAAATAAAGAACTGCATTTAGCACGGTTTCTGGAACACACTAGAAACTCCCATGGGACTGCTATAGAAATTACAACTCCCATGGGAAAAAATGCAGGGCGCAGGTTGGGCCAAGTGTGATGAGCAGAAAGTGGGTCATGAGAGGTCATCGTTCCCTGGGGGTTTTAGCCTTCAAGGTGGCGACGAGTGTTCCTCAAAGACTCATTACATTTTGCTTTTATTTGTAGATCGTATTTAAATGTGATCATGACTGGGTTCTGGCTGGGGTCGCAGGGTCTTAGGGATCGAGTCTTTACAGACCTGGAAACAGAAGCCCTTGGCCTTCGGTGCCATGAGAATTTCCTCTACCAGCCTGAAGGACGCTGTACCTGCAACAGAGATGGCATTTAGCAAATCTTCCGCCCCCAGTGACTGTTTGCACTTGAGAAACAAACGCGTCAGGGCGCGGTCAAAGTCAACAGCACTACGGACTCATTTTCTGAGCATTAGCTATGATTCTGCAAAGACATATTTATTTGTTGCTACATTTGTCTTCGCAGTGGTGGGCATCAAGCCTGCAGGACAAATGGCACCTCTCCTGTCTCCCTCTGCCCAGCAGAAGATGCTCTTGGGACGGATGTCAGGTGACGCTTCTCTGAAAAACGGAAAATCTTTTCCTCAAAGGTCCAGAGTCTGAAACTACAGCCAAGTCAGTGCACTTTTATCAATGAAATTTTATGCAAATCTTTTTGCAAATTACTTTGCAATCACGAAAATGCATTTTCAAAGGTTTCTATGCTGGACTCTCCAGCTTGGCTTCAGTTATGTTCTCTCTGACAGTCTGGAGAGTGTAAGGGACTATGTCTCCCATGTGTCTGGTCAGCAAATGCGTCATGACTTGGATCCTTCTGGGATCCAAGGCTGAAAATCTGCTCCTGGGTGTGGAGACAGCTTAGTGGTTAAAACACTTGCTATGAAACATGAAAGGCCAGAGTCAGATCTCCAGATCCCGTGTACAGCGCCAGGCAGATGTGCACACACCTGTAATCCCAGCCTCAGAAGGCAGAGATAGCGCGTCCCTGGAGCAAGCTGGCTGTCAAAGATGCTGGGTTGCATTAGAGATCCTGTCTCAGAAGCAAAGGGGGAAGAGCAATTCAGAATGATTCTTGATATTAACCGTGGGTCTCCACATCCATGTGCACACACGTGTGTACCCACATACACATGGACATACACACACACACACACACACACACACACACACACACACACTTGTACCTTCTCATACACACATATGGAAATGGAAAAAAATCCCTGCATGTTACTTGGGCTACTTACGATAGGCAAACACTAGTGAGGTGGTTTTGATTGCTGGAAGCGTTTCTGGTTGGGCCTATGAGGGCTTCTAGTTCAGCCCACAGATGGACAGGACAGTGTAGGCAGAGGAAGAGGAAGAGTAGGGAAGAGGAAGAGGAAGCAGAAGAGGGGAGGGGAGGGGAGGAGAGAGAAGGGAGGGAGGTGAGGTGAGGATAGTAGGGCAGAATTCCCTCTTGAAATCTCCCCAGCAGGCACCCAGCACACTGCAGTGGTCTCTGGCCCATTCCTTAGCTGAGGTTTCCTGAAAGAATCCCACAGCTCTGTCCTGCCATTGACAAGTCTTTGTGGTCCGAAGAGATATCACCATCGGCTGATTGTACTGTGCCAAACCTAACTTACAAGAACGCATTAAAATGCTTCATGAAGGAGCTGGGGCATCACCAAGGTGCCTTGGCATCGTGGGCATTAATATTTGATTCAATGTCTTTTAGCTGCGAGCGGCATATTTTGATGGAAGAGGCGTGTGCAAATATAAATACAGGCTGGAGAGCCTCGGGTGAACCGTCAGGAGACTCCTCTGGCAGACTCTGCCGGGCCCACCCTGAGCAGACTTTCTTTCCAGCGAAGATTTATTGGCACATATTAATTATCGCTAACAGTGGGTCTCGTCACAGCGTTTTCATACATGTGAACAATGTATTGTCAGGTTCAGTTCCTTGTGCTCCCCTGGCTCCTCCCACACCTGCGGATCCTCTGTCTTCCCAACTAGTGTTCCTATCTTCATGTGTTGGCTGTGTATGTGAGTGTGCATGTGTGCCAGCATGTGCGTGTGCACGCATGAATGTGCATATGTGAGCATGTGTGTGCATGCATGAACTGAACATGCACATGTGAGCATGTGTGTGTGTTGGTATGAGAGCAGGCATACATCTGTGTGTGTGCATGTGTGAACATGTATGTGAGTGCACATGCATGTGTGCAAGTGTGTGTGAGTGTGCAAGTGTGTGTGGCATGCATGCCGTGTGTGCTTACTGAATGAATGAGCTTCATGGCGCATGGTGAGAGTCTATGACAAGGGTGTGCGCACCTTACCAGTGACTTCACTCTGAAGAAACTCTCCCTCCCCAGTCACTGCCTGCTGCCTACAGGCCCTCATGAAGAACAGGGTCGCATGAGCCCCTCCGGTCTTGGGGGGAGGATGTCGGCAGGCCCATCTTGTGCACTCACAGACTTTTAAAGGCCTTGTCCTCCAGGACCAAGAGGAGATGATGATGATGGTGGTGGGGGTGGTGATGGTGATGATGGTTCTGCCTGTCTGTCATTCATGAAAGGAAACACTCTTCATGGGACTGATGACGTCTTGAACCTACAGCTGCATCCCACCTGGCAAGGGAACTAAACACCTGCTAAGTGTCACCTGACAAGGGATATCTCTAAATGTATACCTGATGAAGGACATCAGGATGCCTACTAAGTGCCCTCCTTATGAAGGACATCAGGATGCCTACTAAGCGCCCTCCTGATAAAGGACATCAGGACACCTACTAAGGATCCTCTTGATAAAGGACATCAGGGCTCCTATTAAGAGCCCTTCTGATAAGGGCCACCAAGCACCTACTAAGCGCCCATCCGACATGGATCAGCAGAGCACCTACTAAGTGCAAAGCCCCATGTTCGGGCACTGACATGAGTGACTGAAAGTAAGGTGGTTTCACCCTCAAGCAGCTGGATGGCCTCTGTCAGAACTGCTTCTATCCAACCATCTCTACCGTGTCCCTCTGGTCACGCTTACCTATTGTCTCTTTTCCCGGCCATGGTAATCACCATCTACATTCGGCCTCTGTGAGATGCAGGTTTTCCAGGTCGGCACGTGAGATGACATGCTATCTGGCACACACACCATAGTATTCCATGTGTGAAGTAACCAGGGACTCAGGAGGCCACCCAGGATGCCAGTCTAACCAGGAGACGCTTGCCAGGGTGCCGTGCTCTTTCAGTTGGCAGCAAGAGCCGTGGCAGGTGGGTGCCGTCATGGCAGGTGGGTGCTGTTGTGGCAGATGGGCTGTTGTGGCAGGTGGGTGCTGTCGTTCGTATGATCTCTGCAGCCGGCGAGGCTGGTGAGTCTTGGAGAGATATTTAATGGGTTGGTTAAATCCAATTATAATTATTTACAAATGAGTTTAATTGGCTTCCTTTTATGACTGTGCCTACTAGTTGCGCCACGCTGGGTCTCAGGTCAGCAAGTCTGCATGTTCTTGTCCGTTTCACTAGCTCTCAGGAACGAAGTTCTCAGGAAATCTGCATGCTAATTAGTGCACCCGTGGAAACTGTGGGGGCAGAGTTTCCTTTTCACTCATTGGGGTTCACCAATAGCTGTCCACGCCCAGTGTCCAGCACCTCAAAACACCATCTCCTCAGCTTTCCCTGGACTGTGGCATCTGGTCCTAGCCCACGGGAGAGACAAGCCTGTCTCTCGATTCCCACCTGTCAGGGCGTGTGCTTGGCAGACGGTATGATGGGAAGGCACATCTTCTGGGGAAATACTCACCCCGACCCTTCCATGGCGGGCATACAGTGTGTTCTCAGGGCCACCGAGGCGGTGAGCACAGGCTTCGAGGAGGAAGGGTCAGACTGACAGGAACAAGGAAGCCTGGGAAGACCTGGTGGACTTGAAATTGAGATGGACGACCATAAAGTGAGGAGAGAGAGCCCAGGAGAACATTCCACACGGGAGAACGTTCCACACGGGAGAATGTTCATCACATGGGAGAACATTTCACACAGGGAGAACATTTGTCCACATGGCAAAAACATTTGGTCCACACAGAGAAAATAGTTAAAATTTACCCTGGTTGGGCAGAGAGATGAGTGGGATGGTGAATATGTGCAGTGCCCAGTTTCATGATGCTCCTTGTTTGAGACCAAACCGTAGACACCACTGCATGCATGACGTGGGAATTAGTGGTCCATGGTACCTGGGTCACTTGGTGCATTGCATGCATGGCGTGGGTGTTAGCAGCCCATGGTATATGGGCCACTTGATGCATTGTATACATGACATAGTATTAGTGGTTCCAGGCATCTAGGTCACTTGATGCATTGCATGCAGGATGTGGGCATTAGTGGTCCAAGGCACCTGGTCATGTGGCTGAAGCAGATAGGGCAGGGGAGAAGCTTCCAACTGAAATTTATTTCCTTCCCAGAGCACGAAGCAGAACTACCAGCTGGGTTGTCACTTAACTAAATTGGTCAGTAAAACCAATCACGGTTTTATAGCATCAACACTAATGCTGGCAAAGACAGACTGCCGCTCAACCGAAATTCACCAGCTCACCAGCGGTAAACAAGGAAGCGCAGCCGCAAGATGTCCAGTGTGCACATCCAAGTACGATGCTCAGGCTGTGGGGTAGACATTACCAGGGGAATTTCATCATGGAACTCGAGGAGGTGGCACCCCCACATGTCCATTGGGCTTTTTCTGATACCACCCAAATATTCCTGGAAAACTCAAAACCATTTAATTCAGCTGATTGTATAGTCTTTGACACCATATGTGATAGAGGCAGGTGTCAGCCTGACTAGAGAAGAGCCTTCGGGCACACTTGTGAAGAATTACTTGGTTGAGGAGAGCTCTGAGCAAGCCTGTGGGAGGTTATGTGATTTGCAAAGACCCAACCTGTGGGGGGGAGGTGGGGCCACCTCCTGGGCAGGTGGGTAAGATGGAGAGAGAACTGGTCGGTGTTGGCAGATTGGCAGGTGGGGAGTGGATCCCTCTGTCAGCCCTTCTGTGAATATGGTGCGGTCAGTTTCCTTGGCTCCTGATGGGGAGACCGCTCCGGCCGTCATGTTGGAGCATGTCCTGGTCTCCCCCCTCCCTTCCCCCACGCTCATGTGTTTGCATCCTTAGCTGGTGCTAATGTTGAGAAGGTCTAGGTAACTTTAAGAGGTGGAGACATGCGGGAGGAAGGCATGTCATGGGGGCGGGCCTTGAGGTATGTTAGCCCCACCCTGCTTCCTCCCTGTGGCTCTTGCCCTCTCTGCCTCCTCATGGCTCTGGTAGTCTGAACCAGCCTCCTGCTTCTGCCACCAGCCACGCCTTCCGGCCACAAAGACAACATCCCCTTCGGAACCATAAGCTAATGAAATACCCATTTCTCCTCTTAGTCACCTGAGCCTCACTACCGAGTGCTCGCTGCAAAACAGGGAAGTTGACTGTAGCACAGTCTAATCACAGAGCTTAGCCCTCGCGCCTCTAAGTTGCTTGAATCCGTGTGCACTTGGCAGTGGAGCCGAAACAAACCCCCCACAGACAGGCTGACTCCTCATGAGTAGTGTCCCTGTGACTTTCGTCTAAATAGTTCTCGGGGAACCTCTTCCTTGACACCCTTCCCTGCCCTGCCTTCCCCTCCATCTTCTGTGCATGTCCGTGGTCCTCTGCTGCCTCTGTGACGGCCGTAACCACACCTCTGTCCTGCCAGGAGACACGGCTAACCTTCCACCCGCTGATGGGGTCAGGGCACCATCCACACATCACAGCCTTGGTGGTTCTCTTTCTTTAGTGCCCAACCGTTCCTCTGTTCAGAAGTCCATGCCAAGCTGACGGTGTCTCTTTCTGTAGTCCATGATTCACAGCCCACGCCAAGACAACCGTGCTTCTTTCTGTGGGCTGATGTTAGAAGCCCAAGCCAAGCCGCCTGTGTCTCTTTCCGTGGCCCGTGGCTCACAGCCCACGCCAAGCTGACTGCTTCTGTGGACTGATGTTAGCTCACTGTGTTTCTGTCTGTGGTCCATGGCTCACAGCCCACGCCAAGCTTGTTGTGTTTTTCCGTGGCCCGTGGCCATTCTGCCTCAGTTCTCGCCTCTCTTGGAGGATGTTATCACCCGAGTGAGTCTTTCCCTCCTGTGGCCATGGCTCACCATTCCCTTCCCAGTTCCTTGCGTGCTTGGTGCAGCGCCCTCACATCATACACATGAGCGCTTCCAGGGGTGCCCCGACCTGATCCCAGGCTGCCACCTGATCCCATCCCTCCTGTCCTCCCTGCCTCTGGCACGCCCGTGAACCAGTTTGCCAGTGTTCCAGCTCCTTTTAGACACAGCCCAAAATCACCCCTGTGGGTCTTAGCTTCTTTTGTGGCAGGGCCCTGCGCGTATCCCCTGCTGGGTTCACTCCGAGTTGATGCTCTAGACTGGACTCCGGCTAGAGATGCTGAACCCCCACTGTGCTCACCAGGCTGCTCCCAAGACGCTGCATGTCAGGCCACTGAACACTGGTGCAAAAGTCCCAAATGCGCATCTGTGTTGGAGGAAGTCCACGGCATTGCATAATGGCCCTTGTGTGTCAAGACACGCTTCTGTTCTGGTCAGCACTTCTACGGACTTGGCAATCCAACTTCTGCTCTGAGCCTTCTCAGTGGACAGACCACCTCACGTGACCACTTTGGGTCACGTGTGGAACATTGCGGTGCTCACCTGCCATCTTACGTGTTTTCCATCGGCAACTCCTTAATTTCTGATAGCTAGACTGCGGAGGAGGCCTCTCTTCACCCCCTCCTGCTCCTCCATGTTCCCTGTTCAGTATCTCAACCACCGCCTTTCCCACTAGGGGGCTGGGTTCTCCAGCTTCCTTTGATCCAACAAGGCTCCCAAGGTGTATGCGCCATCGATGGTTTTCCCCACAATACATTCTTTCATGCCATGGGTCACTAAGTGACGTTTCCTGTCTTGGCCACGGGCCAATGCTGCTCTAGGGGGATCACTGTGGGGTACGCCCTCCCCTGTCTTACACCAGGCTTTCAGCCATTTTGCACCCGAGGGACACTCCTGAATACAGAACTCCTGACTCTGGCTTCGTTCACATCAACAGCGTGACAAGATGACTCCCCACGCCAGCGCCTGCCTTGAGCACCCCTTCTTGCCACGCCCCTCCCCCCGCCCCTCTCTCCTGCGCTGTTGTTGAAATCCCTGCTTGGAGGAGAACCCTCTGGAAGCCACGGGAGCCCAAGTTTCCGGTGTGGTCCTCCTGTGACCAGCTCAGCCCTAGCTGCGGCGTCCCCAGGCTGGGCCCCTGATCAGCTTTTCGGCCTCAAAGCTCCTGTTTAGAACTCAAGCCCTCGCTTTGTGCTGCGACCCAGCCAGCTCATCACACTTGGTGATCTGCACACACGGCAGGGTGCTGGCAGTCTCTAGCACAGCCCTCTCCACCTTCATCTTGTCTCTATTTGAATGCATTTTTAATTAGCATTGACTGACTCATTAGCATTGATCCCCGGCATGGAAATTGGCCGCTTATGGAAGTGTCCACAAGATGTGCTTGAAAATGCGCCTGAATTTTTGTTCTTTTCCAACCCGAGTCTCCAGAAGACCGCTGGCTCTTCCCAGAGCAGAGGAGGATGTGTGAAGGACGCAGCACTGCTGCAGCATCTGCACGCTTCTGCTTGGTAGACACGTAGGATGTGGGTTCAGGTCTAGGGGTAACGAATGATCCCATCGGGCAAGAGCAGAGATCGCACTGTCCGCTGGCAATCACTGTTCAAGTGGGACCCACTGACGCTTACCTAGAACCTTCTTAGGTTTGGATCCATAGTTTGCTTTTTCAGAAAACACATTAACGAAGAACATGGACCATGACAGCTGAGGTCCATGTGTAATCTGCCCTCTCCAGCTGTGGTCTTCATCCCTGCCGTTTGGTGCTCATGAGCTGATGGGCCTGGTGCTTTCCTGGGCTCATGTGCTCATAGGCCTGGTGCTTTCCCGGGCTCATGAGCTGATGGGCCTGGTGCTTTCCCGGGCTCATGTGCTAATGGGCCTGGCGCTTTCCCGGGCTCATGTGCTAATGGGCCTGGTGCTTTCCCGGGCTCACATGCTGATGGGCCTGGTGTCACTTCGCCTGCCTAGACACAGGTTTGATTACTGGAAGCACGTCTCTTTTCTTTATTTTGTGGAAATTTTACCTTTAATGCTAAACCTCAGTCCCTAGGCCGGGACATATCCGTGCAGCTTCACTAGCCTCACAGGCGACAGCTGTGGTTTTCATTGCTGCTTCTTGCAGCGTTTGACCCTTTCTCACCTCCTTTTGTCTCCCTGCATTACTAGGTTTGTGCAGGTGCCTTTGAGGGATGCCTGTGTAATTTTCATATTAATTAACATGCATAATAGATAGAATTAATACTTTTGAAACAGCTACCTTTATTTACTTATTTTCTAAGAAGAACAGCCTTTTTGTGGGTGTGCATCTGAGTATATGCGCCTCTGCCTGTGGAGGCCCAAGGGTGACATTGGGGACCATCCTGAGTTGCCCCACCGCCTTTTCGCTTTACTCTGGGGTTTCCCGGGCTTAAGTACAGGCTGCCACCATTTCTGTCTACGTTTTTACCTGGGATCTAGGATCTGAACTCAGGTCTTTCTGCTTGTGAGGCAGAGGCTTAACCCCTGAGCTCTCTCTCCAGCCCAAAAGATTTCTTCTAATATCTCATCATGATTTTGATTGGAGCAGAGAGAGGGAAACCATGAAGAGAGGAGTTGAACCCCAAGGCTCCACCCAAACAGGAAGCGTGAGGAGAAAGCCACTGCTCATTATCTCCAGAATGATAAGAGTGTGTGTGGGTGGGCGCTGGAGGGAGGGTCAGGATGTTTGGAGGTTCTTGTGGTGAGCAGCGCCCACACTGAGCAGTGGGGTGCTCCTGGGTCCAAGTGCTGTCTGGGGAATGATGGGAGGCATGGGGACGTCAGGCCAAAGGACACGCTGGCTGACCTGTAGCAGCTCTTGCCTGCACAGGGCGGGCACTTGAGCGGACCAAGCTTAGCCACGGCAGACCTGCGGCCCTGAAATTGGTGGGCTTCCATTTGCATGTGGCAAAACCTTTTTCTTTACATGAATGTGTTTGGGGCACACGTAGAACCGTCATCCACAGATAGAGAGGCATGTCTTTCTCTCCTGAATACGTTGAAAATCAGTCGAACAGTGGGACAGAAAGGCCACGCCCCTACATGGAATTGCTGGACACTGTACAAATGAAAACATCCGCTGAGGGACTTCTCTTTGGGGAAGGACATGTGCCAAGAAGCACGTGGACATCTCTGTCCCTGCTGGGCCAGAGAGGGTCTTGTGCCTGACCCCACCTGCCTTCATGGCAGCTGGTATTACAGCCGGTGTAACAGTTACTCTTAACCATTGCTGTGAGGAGAGCACCCAAAGTCAATCAACTTAGGGAGAAAGGGAGGTTTATTCAGCTTACGGTTCCAGAGGGAAGGGACAGTCTCTCAAAGCAAAGGCGGCATGGCTGGCTGGCCAAAGCTGGAGGAGGCTGAGTCACCACAGACATCTTGGAAGCTGAGAGCTGCAGACTGCTTGCAGCAAAGGCAGACTTCTCCTGGAGGTAGGGTAGGACTAATCCACCTCAAGGCCCACCCCTTGTGATTGCTTCCTCCAGCAAGGCTCCACCTCTCAAGGTGCCATGACCTTGCCAAACACATGAGACTGTGGGGGACACATTTCAAACCACGACAGCTGGTTAGGGTAGCTTTAGGCTCAGTACAGTAACTAGTTGAGGAATGTATGGACATCCTCTTATTCAAACCCATGAAAGACAAGAAAAATCTTTGTGAGGCCTCTTGGAGAAACATTTTGTGTTTCAGAGAGAAGTGACAGCTAGTCCAATGATTCCGATGGAAAGGTCAGGCGGGATGGTGGGCCAATCTCAAATGGCGCCTTGCACATGCAGGTGGCTATGTTTCTGGGGAGCAGGAACGGAACCCCTCGGAGGAGTGGAGTCTGATGGTCATCGCTCAGACCGGCTTGTAATTGTAATGCTCCTGTGGATGTCTGCACATCTAGGTCATTCCAGATTTTCCTAGCACTTGGGAGCCCAGTGCTGATAGTCCTGAGCCCTGGACTGAAGGCTCGAGAGGGACCCATCTGTTTACAGAAGTGTGGAAAGTGGGATTGGACCAGATCCTCAGCACGCTTTACTTTTAGCAAGTAGCAGAGATAAGTCTAATTCAAAGTAGCCCAAAGACCACGCCCTGGGGCAATCTGGACCTGAGACAAGTGAGATCTTCCTGGGAACAGATGGTTCTCCTCTGTGGTATTTCTGCCCCTTGCTGCTACCAGGTGTGAAGAGGTCTGGGTTCTAACAGGTGGTGTTTCCTGGAGATGATGGCAAGATGGAGGGCAGAGTCCTCCAGCCGGATCCATGGCAGTCCCTGCCGGCAACTCCTTCCTTACAGGACGGGCTTTGTCACACTGCTTCTGATTCAAGCCAGAGTCTGCTCCTCTTCACACGTCTTAAGAAAGTGGGCTGTGGAGGTAGCTCAGGTACAAAGGGCTTGCTACATAAGTGTGAGGCCCTGAGTTCAAGCCCTAGCATCCATGCAAACAAGCAAACAAACAAACAAAGGAGCAAACAGGCAAACACGCAAACAAACGAACAAGCAAAGAATGAACAAACAGGCAAACAAAGAAGAGGGATGGGGTGGGGGAGGATGCCTCTAGGATTGAGCCTGTGCCTCCAAGCATCGGGACCTGAGTTCAGACGCCCAGGTCCCATCTAAGGTGGATACGGCAGCCTGCAAGTTCAGCCCTGGAAGGTGAAGCCGGGAAAACCCAGCAGGGCAGTGAGGAGGTGGAGCACTCCAGGAGGATTTACGAAGTCGCTTTTGAGTCTCTCTGGGCAACACACTCAAGCGTCCTCTTGTGCACAAGCCCACACACATGCATGCCACACACATACACACACGCGTGCACACACACATGCAAAAATAATTGGTGTTGTGTGTGCCTGTGATCCCAACGTGGAGGAGGAGATGGGCGGGCCCCTGGGCTTGTGGGCCATCCAGCCTCGCCTGTTTGCAGGACACCGGGTTCAGGGAGACCCTGAACAACCAAGGCGGGTGGTGTGGGGGACTGAGGCTTGCCTCTGGTCTTCACACTTGTGGGCACACACGTTCTCACGCACATGCACATTCTCATGCACACACATGCACATTCTCATGCATCCATACACACATTCTCACACACATGCACATTCTCAAGCACATGTACACACATTCTCACATACACGCATTCTCATGCACACATACATTCTCATGCACACATACAAACATTCTCATGCACACACATTCTCATGAACACACATGCACATTCTCATGCACACATACACACATTCTCATGCACACACACATTCTCACACACATGCACATTCTCATGTACCCATACACACATTCTCATGCACACGCACATTCTCATGCACACATACATTCTCATGTACACGCATATTCTTGTGTACACATACACACATTCTCATGCACACATACATTTTCATGCACACATACACACATTCTCATGCACACATGAAATACAGAAATAAAATCATGAAAGGAAAGTGATGTCAGGTCTCACCTGGGTCGCTGCACCTTGTAAACGCCAAGAGTCAGGCTGGAGAATCATATGGTTATCGTCGTGGGGTTGGTTCGGTCATTCATTCTCACTGGAGGTTTTCCCACCGGTGTCATGTGGTGTCTGATGTCAACAACTGGCCGGAGAACAAAGCATAGGAAGCACAAGTGAATCCCTGGGGGTTCAAAGGAAATCTCCATGTTGCAAGGAAGGACCGCTGTCTGGACGGAGTGCGGGAGGGCTGCTCGCAGCCACCAAGGTGGGTCTTCAGGACGGCACAGCTTCTACAGGCACTGTCTCCAGTTGTTCTCTAGCTGTCTTCCAGGGGGTGGGTGGGATTCACTCTGCCTCCCGCAAGTCCTTTGGAGAGTTATGAACTTCCCCTCCGACTTCTCTCTGTAACTAGAGCATTTCACTTCTTTGATCATTTCCTCATCCCTCCCATTTTTTGAACATTAATAATTTTCATTATGTATCCCTGGACCCGTTCCAAGTTCCCCATGTCCTCGAGTTGTGGTGCTGTGGATGGTACTGAAATCCTCACTTTGGCCATACACAGGGAAGTTTCGAGGCTCCTGTTTGATCTAGAGAGACGGTGAAGGGCCATGGGGCAGGGTTGGGCCCCCGAGGCCACCCCCAGCCCTGCCCTTGCTGCTCCATCCCAGGCCTCAGTGTTCTTTCTAACAGACGCTGTCCCAGTGACTGGTTTTGGACCACCCTTAGCACCAAGTGAGGTAACCTCGAACAAAACTCACAGCGGAGAGTAAATCGCAGAAACACAGAGATGGCAGGAAGGGGGTTAGTCACAGAGTTCAAGCTTCGAGCAGTCAGTTGGGGCCGTCAGCCACTGACTTCCTGATGGTGAAACTCTGACTGCTTTTTCTGTTGTTTGAGACTGGCCCAGGCTAGCCTTCGACTCACTCTGTGGCCAAGATGACCTTGAACTTGGGACCCTCCTGCCTCCTCCTGGTTTACACAGTGTTGGGGGTAGAAGCCAGGGCTTTGCGCTGGCTAGGCAGGCACCCCTTCCTGAGCCACACTCGGCCCTGGAAGCCTTTCTTGCCACCTGCGCTGCTGGGTCCTGGGAGCAGAGGCTGATGGTCCTGTGCCAGGAGGTTACCTTGCGCCATCTCGGAGTTCACGCGTGAAGCTGAGGAGCCACATGCCCACAGGAATGGTAAGAAGGTTCCAGTCCCGTCTGAACATCTTGTTTCTCACACAGGCTCAGTGGGCGGGTGGTGGGAATAGAAGGTTCCAGTTGTCAGCCATGTCGATCTGTGGAAAGAAGGAGAGAAAGATTTCAAAGCCAGCCCTGGAAGCAGCATTTCCTATTGACTCTGGAGATTATCTGGCACAGTTTAGAATGTGGCCGTGGAACGACTTGACGTGGCCAGACCACTATCTCCTCCGTGGACCTCTAGTGCCTGTTCTGCCTACCTTGGGGGACTGCTTTAGGATAAAAGATGGGGCAGATAAAACACTTGAGCTCTCAGTGAACGGAGGGCCCAGGGCAGGTGCTTGCATGTGGGACCGGGGTGGGAGGGGGTGGGAGGGTGGGAAGGGGAAACAGCTTTCTGGAGGGGGAGGGACCAGGAAAAATTAAAGCTCACTAATTCTCCTCAGTCTTTCTGTGCACACGGCTGTCTGCAAGGTGTCAATCTGAGAGCCTCAGGCATGGGGGGACCAAGTAGGAAAGGGCTGTGGGGTGACACCCCCCTTTCTAAACTCCAGTGCGTGTGTTGAGAAGTGTTGGGGGCAGGGGAAACCCTCAGGAGAGCCGGGTGGGGAGGCAGGACTCGAGTCCCAGTCTGGTAATGTTCACCACATTTCCTGGCTCCGCCACTTAGCTCTTCCCCCGGGAACATTTTCCTGGTAGTTTGCCTTGCCGTGACTCCTTGCACCTCCTGCTAGGAACTGGTTAAGAAGATAATTGTAACGTGGTTATGGGAAATGGCAGCGAGATCTGCCCACTGTTCAGAGAGAGCAAGACCTCTGCCCACCTGGGAGGGATGGCGGAGCAAGTTATTAGCAGGCTACCGCTCTTGTTAGCAAGAGGCCCCACTTTTAAATTGTGAAGAACAAGTGTGAGGACTTCAACAAGACCAGTGTGTTGTTCTCCATCTCTGTGTGACCGCGCGAACATGTATGTATGGATGGACAGCTACATGCACGCTGCAGAGCCTTCTCATGCAACCGTCAAATAAACAGCACACGTGTATGGTCATGTGTACACGCAGGCCGCAGAACCGTCTCGTGGAACCTTTAAACAAATACACACAGCACATGTGTGTGACTGCGCGCTGTGCTTCTGGGCTATCCCGTGGCTAACAGTCTCCGCCTGCAGTTGCAGGTTTAGGACGCGCCTGTTTAACGCTGTTTTCACAATCCATGTGGCTGGGTGCACGTCACTGTCGCCCTCGCCAGCGTTCCTCGTGGGCCCTGGCTGCTCCCTTGTCACCGCTTAGCTGCGGTCTGACCGCGTCCCACATGCACAGCGTGCGTCTGGACACTGCTCAAGCCCCGCGCTCCTCAGACCTTGTCTTCACAGCTGGCTCGGCCCCGCGACTTTGTGCGTGCGAGCCGGTGTCCACGCTGCTGTCCGCTTCAGTCACCGTGTCTCACCCTCCTCCCCGTCCTCCGTCATTCTGTCCCCTTCAGCGATGTCCCCTGGGCCCGGGAGGGGAGGAGATAGATGTCCTTTAGAGTATTTTTGCATAACATTGTGTGTGCGTGCATGCTCTTGTGTGAGAACGTGTGTGCGTGTACATGCATGTGTATATGTTGCCTGTCGTGAACATTCCGTAAATTTTTCTTGGTAGTTTTCATGCTTAGAAATTCCTGAGATCAACTTTTTTCTTTCATAGAAATTCATTTATGGGCTCAGTCCTTGAATCCATCCATGATTCGCCTTGCTCTAGTATGGGAGGCATCACACTAATGAACCGCCTATTTATTTATGCATTTATTTATTCTTTGCGTAGACTTCAAGTCTGTCCTCATCTTTTTGGTGAGAACCAAAGAAACAGCGTCCCCCGAGCGCGGTGGTCAGGCAGGAGCAGGCGAGCGTCCGTCTGGCCTCTGGGGAACGCTGGCTCGTGGGCCAGGCAGGGCTCTGCGTGCTGTGTCCAAGCTCGGGCTGTGAAGGGTCCGAGTGCCGGCGCTCCTGCCCCGTGTGTCCATCTGTGCTGCTGGCCACAGAGCCAGGCTGGGTGTCCTGCTCCATCCGGGGCAGTGGCCAGTGTGCTGCCCCCACAGCTGGCACCTCCTCCCTGGGGCGGGGGCTCTGAGGTTCATTTCTGTCCAATTCTGGCAAATAAATGGTACACTTTCACGCAGCAAAATTACCGCAGCTCGACCCCCGGCTGAGTCACCGGATCCCCCTTCTAAGAGAAAACCAGCGCTTTGAAGGCTCAGATTGTGACATTTTCTATACCCTGTAATAGGCCAGGCACCTGAGCTTGATGAGCGACAGAATCACACAATAGGACCAAAGGGAGAGCTGGCCAGCTCGTTCCCAGGGGGAAAGCTTAGCGGGACACAAAGGAGGACAGAAGATCCGGCTTGAACCGGTCTTTCCTGGGAGCACATATAAGAGCAGCGGCCTAAGCAGTGGCTGTGCTGTAGGCCAGCCCAAAATGTCACCTGTCCTGAGACATCACCTGTCCTGAGATGTCGCCTGTCCTGTGAGACGTCACCTCTGCTGAGATGTCGCCTGTCCTGAGACGTCGCCTGTCCTGAGACGTCACTTCTGCTGAGACGTCGCCTGTCCTGAGACATCACCTGTCCTGTGACACGTCACCTGTCCTGTGACACGTCACCTGTCCTGTGAGATGTCACCTGTCCTGTGACGTTGCCTGTCCTGAGAGACGTTGCCTGTCCTGAGTTGTCACTTGTCCTGAGACATCACCTGTCTTGCAAGACAGTCCAACATGTCACCGTGCCTCAAGCCATTGTCACCTGTGCTCAGAGACGTTGCCTGCCAGACGTCACCTGTCTGATGGGTGGGAAAGTGTCAGCAGCTGATTTGGAGTGAATGACACCCTCGCAATTGCTTGGATAATGCAGGTGATAACTATCCCTTCTGAGTTATTCACATAATCAGTCTGTTCCTCAAGGACACCAGGGATTTTGGGGTCTCCTTTTCCATCCTCCCCTCTTGCTGACTTTCTCCTGTGGGAACCTAGCGTTTCTGTGAGGAGTCACCCCCTCCCCTCTTCTCACCGAGGCCTTTCGCCTGCTGGGTTTATGAGTGGGAGCCACACAAGCTTGCCTGGCGGGGTTTCCGTTTCATTATACATTGCTGTAACAAAATGCCTGACCTGGGCAACTTAGAGAAGAGGGTTTGATCGGCTCACAGTTCCAGGCTACAGTCTGTCATGCAGTGTGGGGCCACTGGAGCAGCAGCAGCTGGGGGGCGCTGGCCACCTCACACCACAGCAAGAGCAGAGGCAGACGCCAGCACAGGCCGCTTGCTGGCTCCTCCACCCTCCCACGGTCCTGGAGGCCCACGCAGGAGCTTCTGCTTGGTGTGGGTTGGGCTCCCTCACAGGACCCCCCTTGACGTAGCGACCCCCCCTGAGATGTGCTGGGGGCTTGCACCTTAGGGGTAGGGTTGACAGGCACGCTAACCAAACACAGGCGCAGGTCCCTTTACTCTCCGAGAGTAGGTGAGCGGTTCTTCACCCCCGAGGTGACGCTATCGTTGGCCATTGTAAAGTTCGTGACTCATTTGCTTTGGGGCGTGTATTAGTTAGTGTGGACATGGCAACTGAAGGCTCTGGGCTCTGGGCACAGCTGTAAGAACCTAGTGGTTGTGTTAGGACCTGAGCAAGCCTGCAGGAGTTTGTCTAGTTGATGGGGAAATGCAACCCATGGCGGTGGCACTAGACCCTGGGCCTGTGAATAAGCTGGAGGAAGCTGGTTGAGGAAGTTGGCGTCCTTCTGTGTACTTGAACAGCCGTGCTGGTCTGGCAAGTGAGGCCGTCCCTCTCTCAGCCTTCCTGTGGCTGTGTGGACACGGTGCAGCCAGTTCCCTCAGCCCTGGTGTTGGTGTGGATTGTGCCAGCTTGGATTAAGTACTCTAGCCAATAAATACAACCCCTGGCTCCCCTGTAAGTCACCTGACTGAGAATTTATCACCACAAGGCAGAGTGACTGTGGCGGGTGGGGGGGGCGACTGCACGCGGTGCGGAGCGTCAGGCTCACCAGGGAGTGTGTGCGCTGTGGCAGAGATGGTCACAAACCTTCCTGCGAGTCTCCAGGTGAGCGTCCCTCCTCCTCCTCCTCCTCCTCCTTCCTCCTCCTCCTCCCTCCTCCTCCTCCTCCCTCCTCCTCCTCTCCCCTCTCCCTCCTCCCTCCTCCTCCCTCCTCCTCCCTCCTCCCTTTCTCCCTCCTCCCTTTATCCCTCCTCCTCCCTCCTCCTCCCTCTTCCCTCCCTCCCTTCCTTCTGACTTTGTTTTTATCCCAAGTGACTATGGAGTGCTTCAAACTCCAGAGAGTGGAGGAGAGAGAGCCGGAAGAGAGAGAGAGAGAAAGAGAGATGAGAAAGAGCCTGTTGAGAGAGAGCTGGTGAGATGGAGCCAGTGCCGGCCTGGGAATGGCTGCTCCTGGACCTCTTCAGTGGAGGCAGAGCCCAGTGCAGGTGGTGTGAGTCTCCTGGGTGAAGGGCCCTGGGTGGGCAGACAGGATGCACGGAAGTATTCTGAGGAGGCTGCGCTGTATTTCAACGAAGGAACGTGAGCCCCCCACAGGGATGAAGATATACAAAGAGACGCTGGCTGCTCTGATTCTGGGACCCTCGAAGCAACGGTTCTGAGGACCTCGGAGGTCCCAGGTGCCTCCTGCTGCCAGAAAGGAGCTGTGTCCCAGCAAGAGATTCCACAGCTCGAGACAAGTTGTCAGGCCACCTCACAGGGACCCCGAGCACAGGCCTGGAGCAGACCCTCCTGCTCACGGTAGCAAGAAACCCCGAGCCAGGACCCTAAACGCGTACTTATGGGGTCTCTGCACCTCTTTGTTCCTCCTGCCAACGTGACCAGAATATTTATTTCTTCCTTTTCTGATTTTCACTAGTAGCTGTGTGTTCGATTGGTCTAGAGCGGAAGGTGGCTGAGCCTGGCTCGTAGGTCTGCCAGGGCTGAACAGCCGAACAACTCTGAGAACACGGAGACGTGAATGTGTCAGTGAGGCAAGCGCGTGTGCAATGCGTAGCTCTGTGGTGGGCACAGCTGCGCTGGGAAATTGTGTGCGATGTGTAGTTGTGGTAGATGCAGGTGTGCAGTGAACGTGTTTTGTGTTGTGCTGTGTGTGCGATGCATAGGTCCGTGGTGGGCGCCGCTGCTCTGGGAAGTTGTGCAGCGAGCTGTGTGCGTGTCGTGCATCTCTGCGGTGGTGCAGTTGCTCTGGGAAGTTGTGTGCACGCATTGCTGTGTCACTCTGCATCTGGATGTGTGGCCAGCACAGGCTCACACATGGGCGCTGTTCCAACCTGTCCCTGAAGACAGGGCAAGCGCATGTCTCGGGTGGTCCTGTAGTGTGACTCTGGGGGGGGAGCGAAGTTCCCATCAGGTTAGAGAATCACCAAGAACCACTTCCTGCACTCACGTGGATTCTGTCCTGTTAGAATTTGACCCCTAGGCACATCCTTGGACGAAGGACAAGGTCTGTGGCGTGGTGTGAAGGCTGGCGGCACTCACGCCTGCTAACGATTCTGAGACACAAGAGCTTATTGGATTTGAAATTTTACATAATACAACATCTGAAAAATTATGCTGGTTCTTTTATGAAAATATGGCTTTAACTTTCATAAAAATAACAATGAACAGTAATGACTGGAATAAGTAGCCATCTTCTGCCATTTTTCCTAAAGATTGCTTAAAATGAAGATTTGAGTTGCGGCTCTATTCAGGATAAAACCGCATTCTCTAACGGATGCAAGTCGTCTGCCCAAGATTACAGACATGCTTTTCTAAGGACCTGGGATTCAAGTCTTAGTCATTAGAATTCTAAACCCTTTGCATCTCAGACCTTCTGTCCCACAACATGGAAGGAGAAGGCTTTCTGTCTCTCTTTCCCTCCTCTCCTTTCTCTCTCTCTCTCTCTCTACTCTCTCCTCCTCTCTTTTCTCTCTCCCCCCTCATCTCTCTCTCCCTGCTCCTCTCTCTCCCCTCCTCTTTCTCTCTGGATCGGCCCTGGGGCACTGCATAATCTAGACATGCACTCAGCCATTGAGCTTCATCCCCATTGTGCGTGAGTCCTGCTAAGCGCCCAGTGTGGCTTTGAACTCGCCCCTAGCCCAGTCAGGACTGTGAGATTGAGATCCCCCTGCCTTGGCCTCCTAGTCGTGGGATTCTGCGCGCAGCAGGCCTGGCTCTCCTGTCCTGCCATCCGTAGTTCCTGAGCTCCATCGTCACAGCAGCCTGTGCTCGGCCACACGTGGTCAGGGATCTGAAGGTCCGCTCCCAGGGCGCACATACATGTTCGTCTGAAGCTCAGAGCTCTGGAGCAAACCGGGTGTGGCTTGAATTCCACATTTTCTAATATGGGCACGTTTTGTGCCTTGTCTGAACTGTACAAACTAGATGTAAGTATTGTATGCCCACAAACAAGCGCAGGCAAAACACGAGTGTGTCTGTCCCTCCTGGGCTCGGTTTTTCCATTCTCCACTGGACACTTACTCTGCGTTGCTGTGGAGCCAGAGAAGATTCTTGAAGGCTGAGCCTGCTGCACTTGATTATCACATCATTCCTTAGTCCATCTTGGTGCCAAAGCCCCTTAGTTCTTTTTTTTTTATTTATTTATTCAATTGTGCATGAATGCGTGTGTGCGTGTGTGTGTGTGTGTGTGTGTGTGTGTGTGTGTGTGTGTGTGCAGAACCACGGACGAATTCAGGGAACCACCATGGACGCCTCCACCTCCTCCTTGTTTACTCTGCCCCGGGATTCACAGGCTCCGCCCTACCAGGACCAGAAATGCAGGTCGCCCCTTCTTCCGCCTGGTGTCTATACGTGGGGTCTAGGATCCGAACTCAGGACCTTCTGCCTGCAAGGTACAAGCTTAACCCTTGAGCCACCTCTCCAGCCTCCCCTTAGTTCTTTAACCTGGAAAGTTATGCACATTTGAAGACAGAGGTGAATTTGAGCTTATATCTGCATGATACATGGGTACCATCCCATACTGTGTTTGCAATCGTACAGGGAGGTCTGAAGAGGGAGGGTCTTGTCCTCGCAGAGAGGGTGCCATGGGACTGGCAAACCACCCACTGGCCATGCCCACCCCAGGTGATGCCAGTATCTAAACAGAAGCTCCGGCCTTCAGATCCCACTTCCTGGACATCCCATCATGTCATAACAACGGACATTCATGCTCCTTTCCTGGGCCGAGTGCTTCGCACATTGTCTGACTCTGTCCTTGGCTCAGGCTGCAAATCGCCATGTCTCTGTGGATGAGGAATTCAGGCTTGGAGGAATCCAAGGCTCTGACCCCCAGGACTCCCCTCCCCCGCCCCCGCCCTCCCACTGCTGCCCCCTTCCTAGCGTGGGTGCTTCTGCAGTCTGCCAGAGCATTGAGACTCCAAGGTGGTCTCATCAAGGCTGAAGAGCTGAAGAGCTGCGGCTCCTCCTACCCTGCGACATGACGCTCTGCAAGGGCGTGGTCTTCCACGTGGGAATCCCAGGGAGATCTTGGATCCTTTTGCGTGAATTTTCACAGCAGATCTTATTGTCGAACAACACAAACACGGCTGGAAGACTTGAACAGGGAGCTTGGGCTAAGTTTTGGATCCTCAGTTATCTTTAGAACTGTCTCATGCATCCCGATGGTGTCTGATTCTGTGTTATCAAGGATGACCTTGAACTCCCCCAGTGCTTCTGCCTTTGCCTACCCCGTGCTGGGGTCACTGTGCGCCGTGTACGCAGTACTACAGATCCAACTGCATGCTGGGTAAGCACTCTCCCAGCTGAGCTACGTGTGTCTCCCATGAATACTTTCTAAATCTTGTTTTTTTTTTCCTGCACTTTGGACTTTGAAATCTGCCCCCAAACCCTCAGGGGAAGGAAACTTAATGGTTGCTGCTGCCAGAGACACTTGGAGGAGACTTTTTTGGAAATACTGAGGGGAGGGGGCAAAGTGTACTTCCTGCTCTGGCAAGTCTAATGATGGCAGCGCTGACCATGGTGTGACGCAGTGGTCATCGGTCAGTGCTGGTCACGGTGTGAAGCAGTGGCCATCAGTCAGTGCTGACCACAGTGTGAAGCAGTGGCCATCGGTCAGCTCTGACCACGGCTTCCACCACAGGCTGTGCCCGCCCTCCTGCGCTCTGCTGATCTATTCGCAAGCATTCCTCCACAGAGATCGCCACTTCCTCGGAAGAATAAACGAGTCAAACCGGCAAATTGCCACCAGACATTTATTAGCTCAGGATTAATGGATCAAGACTCAAACTTTCTAGTTAAAAGAACAAGACAAGCCCTTAGGATTTGAGACGTTTTAAAAAAACAAAAAGCTCCCTCACTTGGCATTACGCTTCCTGCAGTCTTAAGAGGCTCTTTCTTGCTTCCTTTTTTTTCTTTCTCTCCCTCGCGGAGTTTGATTTGTAAGTAAAGCTTGGGGGAGGACTTGGCTTCCAGCCCTTCTGGAACAGAGATAATTGATGATCTCAGAGAACGCTCGTCCTGGGAAGTCTGAACAAGCTGGTAGAAGCTCTGCTTGTGGGCAGGGTGCTGGGGTCTTGGTAGGATGCACGACACGCTGGGCGTGAAGGGCAGGTGTCCAGATGGGGGGTTAGCTGGGGATTGAGCTGCGCGAGGGTCATGAACTTCCTGAAGGCTGCTGACGGGCTCACCTGGAGAGATGGGCTGGTCCTTGCTCTTTCGCCTCAGGTGCTAGATTGTTCCTGGGCTAGAGCCCTGGGAGATAATCTTGGTTGAGAAAGAGAAGGGGGTCTCTGGATTTAGCCAGTGAGCAGCAGCGCTAACGTGGCTGCTTCTAGAGGTATCTGGATGGGAAGGAAGGGACGGCAGAGGGAGAGACTTGCTTCAGTGAGCCGTCTCTTCATCGCTCCTCGGCGGCTCGCTAAGCCGCAGGCTGGTGCTGCCCTCACGCTGAGCAGACAGAGACTCCCCGAGAGCTGTGGGCAGCGGAGAAGGACCAGCTTTCTGGCCTCATGAGAAGCAGGTGACGGGTAGAGGGGGTGGGGAGCTCTGCGGCCTTCCAGACCTTCATGGTGAGGAGTGAGGTGGAGATGTGTGCACAGTCAGCCTGCGAGGCGCAGGCTAACACGGAACCCACCAAGAGTGGTGGCGAGAAATGTAGGACTGGGGCTCAGAACCCGAGGTGGGGGGCAGTGCTGGCTGCAGCGGGAGAGACGCTGGGACGCCGGGCAGGGAGGCGGCTGTCGGGAATCTCCCGGGGGATCTCGCTCCTGTCCTCCTGAGCGTAGACTGGCTGCGGGTTGCCACCTCCCGTGTTTGAAGTCCGCACGGGATAAAAATGAGCTGGGAATATGATTCTGTCCTCAAGGGTTCTGTGTTCTGATCCACGCGAAGTGTGCAGGGCAACTGTAGGGGCTGGAAAGCCGTTTGGGGGCTGGAACAGCCGAGCTGCCGTGAGCGTCCAACACATGCTCAGTGGACGGCTGGCGACTTCCTTGCAGCAGAAGGGGGGGTATTGATGTGTGGCCTGACCCCAAGCAGGATCTTGAACCCTACTCAAATGATGGCGAAAGCTAGCACTGACCCAGACGGCGGAGGTTCTAGATGAGGAAGGGCGGGAGGATCTGGAAGGATCTGGGATGATCTGGGAGGATGCTTGCCCATCAGGGTCTGACTTAAAGCAGAATTCACCTCCATGAAATATTTATTTGTTTATTTTAGTTTTTGAGGCTATACCTCCTGCTGTGAGCTTGAGCTAACCCTGGACTTGAAGCAATCCTCCTGGGTCAACTTCCCACGTGCTGGGTGCTGGTGTGACCACCGCTCCTTCTGTGGCCGACGTCCTCTGCACAATGCCCCAGCCGAGGTCTTTCAAATCCCAGGGACGGAGCACCGCCATTCCTTGGTCTAGCTGCCTCCCATCACCGGGCTTTCCGGCTTCCAGAGGCCGGCGGAAGGCAAAGCTCATTTGTACAATCTTTGGAGAAAGAGATTCTCAGCTGGAAAGCCCTGAGTTCAACAGGCAGTTGCCTATGTGGTCGCTACAGAGGGACGTGGCAGGAAGGACATTTCCATGAACGGGAATCCCACGTGAACCACCTGTCCAAACTGGACCCTCAAGCAGAGCTGGAGTCTGGCCAGTTCACGGAGGAGCATAGTCAGCGTGCTCCACCATCTACAGCCAGGGCACAGTGCAAGAGCCCCACCGTGGGTGGCAGGGCGCCATGCCTGGATGGCGCAGCATTTGCTCTGAATCTGCAGCCTGTGCCAGGCAAGGGAGGTGGGACCACCTTGAGACCACCCTGAAAGACGTCGTTCAGGACCTTAGTGGGAAGATGCCCTGGGTGGCCAGCAGGGAGCCGTGGGGCTGGGGCCGGATGTGCATCTCAGAGCTCGGAGAAGCATCCAGGCGAGTGTCACAGGAAGACCCCTGCTGAGTAAGTGCAGGAGAGACACGAGGGGCGCGCCGGCTCTCTGGCCATCTGGAGACGGAGCTGGCCAGGCTGGAGGACCGGTCAGCGTATTGGCTGTGGCATGCAAGGAACAGGAGGCGAGAATGTCCACAGCAGAGTGATTGTGCGAAGTGCTCAGAGGGAAGCGTGTGCCTCTGTAATTCAGGATTGTGAACGTCGCTTTACTCTGAGCCCAATGGAAGTTGTGAGAAGATTCTGAAGAGAAATGTGGTATGGTCTGTTTAGGGCTGAGGATGGATTGTTCTAAGATTGATGGAGGCAGGCGGGGGAATTACAGTGGCTGGGAAAGATGGCGGCTGCAGGTAGGATGGAAGTGTCTAAGTGCATCTGCGTCTGCGTGGGAGAGAAGGTGTTAACGCTGATTGGAGTGGGGTAGGGGGTGAGGTAGGGGTGACCTGGAGTCTGTTCAGATGTTTTGACTTTGAAATATCTATTAGGTGAAATTGGCCATTGATCACTGAGTCGGGCATTCAGAAGGGATCTAAGAGTTGTTGGCGATAGATCGATTGTCAAGACGGAGGCTTTGGAATCGTCAAAAGGAGAGTGAGGGTAAGGAATCAACTCATTGTGACAACCGAGTGTGGGAGCAGGGCTGGAGAGGTGGCTCAGGGGTTAAGAGTGCTTGTTGTGTAAGCATAAAAACTTCAGTTCAAGTCCCCGGGATCCCTCAAAACAAGCTGGATGGGGTCTCATGTGTAACTCTAGCACTGTGGGGTGGCGGCGGCAGGAGATGGCTGAGGCTCTGGCTTCCGGCCTAGTTGATAAAGATGAGTCTCAAGAATGGGGGGGACAGTGGACAGCACTGCAGGAAGGCCTGGGACCCTCGACTCTTCCCCTCCTTCTGCACACCACCCGCATACCCACAGGCACACACATCACATGCATGTATACCTGCCTACATACACATCACATACACATGCTCGTACATCACACACAGATACATATGTCTGTCTCTCTCTGTGCACATGTACATGCATGCATGCACCTCATATACATCATACATGCATGCATATCATACATACAAACTTCTCCTCCACACACACATGCACTCAATACATCACAATACATCACACATGTATACATACATCTCTCTCTATTTCTCTCCATATACACATACATCACACACATCACACTCCCAGGTGTGTGCAGGGTTGAGGTTGTGCAAAGAGGTGTTTCGGGCCGCACCTGAGAGAGGGGTGCCTGGAGACATGTTTCCCATCATGCATCAGGCCGCACATGAGACAGGGTTGTTCTGAGAGGTGTTTCCTGACTTCTTATATGTGTCCCTTCGGGGGACTCTATTGGAGCAGTGATTGAATAAGCTCAATGAAATGTGGACATCACAAAGTTACTCATCAAGTAAGTCATAGCGAGGCTGGCTCTTGTCTCTGTGTGGCTGGGGACGTACCAGCATGGTGAAGAAAGGGTGGGGTGAGAGGCAGCAGTGGCCTGCCCGTGGAAAGTGGGACCAGATCTTACTTCCTAGCAGGAAAGAGACGGTGGGGGAAGTGTAAGGCCACCATCAGGAGGATGGGCTTGGCCAGGCGCATGCTGCTGGGGAGCAGGCCTGATGGGGCAGCGCAATGAGCCTCGTTGCACGGCGCTCTGCAGGCATGTTGCTCTGTGCACACTGCTCGTGGCACGTTGATCTCACGTAGCCCTGAAGGCATCTTGCTCTGTGCACATTACTCGTGGCATGTTGATCTCATGTAGCCCTGGAGGGAGCTAATCGATATCTCGTTCCAGTTGACTCGGGGATCAGTGACATGTCCGAGGGAGGTCACAGTTCTGATGTCAGGTGGCCGGAAGTCTTCCCGCCATCTCACACTGTCTGCTAAGCCGATCCTTGAGCTTGACAAGAGACCAACAAAGTGCTTTGGTATCATCATTCACCAAAGAGACTCTGAGGTTGAATCTCTCATCTGAGGTCCCCCGGGAAGGAAGCAGATGGGACTGTGAACCACCACAGGGACAATTGCAGCACTCCAGTGAGGTTCCTGGGAGATCTGATTTTGGAGTCTGAGACAGGGAGAAGCCACAGCTAGTCTTGTCTGGAGGGAGGAGGGACTAAGCATGAAGGAAGAATCTTTGGGATGAGCCTGACCTGGCATAGGAGACTTTGTGCTAGAGTCCCATGAAATCCTGGCCTTGAGCCCCAAGCCCGCGGGCTCAGGACCCCCTGTTGGAAATGAGAGCAGTATATCCACAGCCCGTGGCTTCGGGAGCAGCCTCGTGTACATGAGCACAGTGGTTGCTTCCTTTGTGGTGGGCGGGCCTGGGTGGGCATCTGCTTGTCATCGTGGTCTGGGCAGCAACATCCCTGTCAGAGGACATGAGAAATACTCAGCAGAAAGCATCTAGTGTTTTTTTTTTAACTTTGTTTTAATGTATGTTAACACCTACCTACCTCCACCCCATTTCCCATCCCAGCCAACCATTCTCCACTACAGCCTGTTCCCCCCATGTCTGCCCACATGTGCCATCCACCAGACCCCATCTAGGATACTTGCATTTCTTAGTGCCCGGGTGCCCGTCAGGGCGTGAATGGTCCACCGGTGGGTAGCCTGCAGAATGTCTAGGACCCCTTTACTTGGTCTGTCACCAGTCTCACAGTCTCTCAGGACAGGGTCATGTCCCATGTGATTCTTTCCTGGAACTTGCTTTTTAATGGAGCCCTCGTGTGTCTGTTCCCGGGAGCGTCAACCTTCAAATGCTGAGACAAAAGCAGACGCGGCATCTTGTAACAAAGGACGAAGGGCACGAGCGGGCTTTGCTCTGCACAGGCTCGTTGTGGCTTCCAGAGTGAGGCAAGTCAGCCCAGCGCACACTGCAGAGCGCGTGCCCAGGGCTGAGGAAGGAGGATGGCAGTCAGGCCAGTATGGGCTGTGCGGGAAGGGTCTGCCTTAGAAATATCATTTACTAAGCAAGACTTCGAAGTGAATTATATATTGCTCCCAGGTCATAGGTTTCAGCATTAGAAGGGAAGGGGATCTCTTCAGGATCCAGTCATGTGACTGTGGCCTGTGCAGGGGGTGAGGGAGCTGGAGACAAGGGAAGCCTGAGGAGGGTGCGGTGCAGGTTCTTACGTGGTCACGTGTTTGCAGGAGCCCATGCATGTGTGCTCCTGTGTTTCACGATCCCATGCTTGCGTGGTCATGCACTTGTGCAGTCACACGTTGCATAGTCACGTGTTTGCACCATTACGTGTTTGCTGAGACAGTTGGCTGCACGGTGCTGGTCCAGAGCCACATGACGGCATAAGAGCTGCAGGGTCCACGCTGCAGGAAGCCATCGCCATGACTTCAGTTCCCCAATAGAGAAGCAATTTCTTCCCCGCTGAGATGGCTGATACGCGCCTTTGACTGTCGCTCACTGCGTGTGTGCTCTGATGGCGTGTACTGTCTCTCTCTCTCTCTCTCTCTATATATATATATGTACATTTACAAAGCTATTCTTTATACATATGTATTTTGAGGCTAGAGCAGTACTCCATTATTTATTCATTGATTATCCATCTATCATAATTGTGTGTCAATCATCAATCATTTATTTTTCTATTTATTATATACTGTCATCTGCATGTTATCTATCATCTATATAATCTATGCATTAATTATGAGCCATCTATATATCATCTATATTATCTGTCTATTAACCATCTGTGTCATCTCCTTCCCTATTTACCTGTTATCTACATGGTCTCTATCTCCCTATTTTTCTCTATTTCTTATCTATGTATAACTTATCTATCTACTGTCTATTCATCATCTATCATCTATCTATCTATCTATCTATCTATCTATCATCTATCATCTATCTAACTATCAACTATCATCTGTGTAGGCCTATCTGCCTGTGTGTCTGTCTCTCTGCCACTATCTATGTAGGTCTATCTATCTATCTATCTATCTATCTATCTATCTATCTATCTATCTGTCTGTCTGTCTGTCTGTCTGTCTATCATCCATTCATCTGCTGTCTGTCATCTATCCGTGTATTTCTATCCTCTGTAATCCCCCATCTACTATACATCTATCACCAATATGTCTACCATATATCGACCTGCTGACCCATCTACCTATTGTCATCATCTATCAAATTTCACCCCTGTTTTAGCTATTTCAGGTGCCAATCTGAAGCTCTTACTTGCAGTTCATCTAACGTCAAGAACAGTTACCCAGAATTGCGCCATCCAGACAGGAGTCTGGGCTTGGGAAAGGCCACCCCTGCAGAAGCTCCCCGTCTCCCAAGAGGCTGGAGAAGAGCTTCGCAGACTCTGGTCTCCCTCTTTGGGTTGGTTCCCGTGCATTAGAACCATGGCCCTGGGACCATCTTTTACATACTCAAAAACTGGGATGAATTTTAGAAATTGGAGTGGAAGTGGCTGTGTTTCCACGTGCAAATGGAGAGTTTGGCTCCCTGAATCATCACGCAGCTGGTGGGCAGAGGGTTCACACCACAGTCTCTGGCTCTTACCGTGAGTCCCATGGCCCAGCTGGACATGGCTTGGGGCATCCACTCGCTCTTCACATGTGCAGAGTGTGGACGAAAAGGAGCCAGAGCTAGAGTTCCCAGGTATTGGTAACAGTCACAGTGGAAATGAAAGAAATGCCTAGTGTGGCTGACTTCTCACGTGCAGCCCGGGCCGGAGGGTGCGGGGTCCGCTGTGTCTGGGGCTGGAGTGTGCGGGTCTGCTGTGTCCTGGGCCGGAATGTGCGGGTCTGCTGTGTCCAGGGCTGGAGTGTGCGGGGTCCGCTGTGTCCAGGGCTAGAGTGTGCGGGGTCCGCTGTGTCCAGGGCTAGAGTGTGCGGGGTCTGCTGTGTCCCAGGCTGGCCTCTGGGGTTCTGCTCTTGCCCGTCTCCCAGGCGGGGCGTGATACGACCAGGCGCACACATGTCTGCATCCACACGCACCTACTTGGCCTCACGCTCTGTTTCTTGTTCTGAGTTCAGGGGAGGGCCGGGCCTTGGTGCTTATCCTGCCCCCCATGTTTTGCCCCCCCCATATCCTGCCGGGCCTCAGTGCTTATCCTGTACCCCCATGTCTTGCTCTTTTCTGACGTCATCGCAGCGGTGTGGACCCCGGGGAAGCTCCCGTGCACCCTGGTGCTGGCTGGATCTCCAGCTGGGTGCAGTTCCCTTCTCGTAGATTCCTTGGGGTACTTTGCCCTCATCTGAAGTCCTGTCATAGCGTGCTAACCATGGCAAAGAGGGGAAGAGGCCGGATGACCACTCAGCTGGTAAGTGCTTGCCACACAAGCACAGGTCTTGAGTTCAGATGATCCAGATGAGAAAAGCCAGGTGGGCTCCTGTCTGTCTGTCATCCCAGTCCTGGGGGGCCGGGCTAATCCCGGAGATCCTCTGACCAGCCAGTCTGGCCTGCTTGGTGAGTTCCAGGATAATGCAAGAGCCTGTCTCAGAAACAAGGAATGACGGTTCAGTTTGTCCTCTGACCTCCACCCACATCATCATGCAAGAAAACATGTATGCACACTTGCATGCATGCATGCAGACCAAACACAGGTTCAAAGAGGGACAGAAAAGAAGAGGGGGAGGGAGACCCCCGGAACACGCCCTGCTTTGCGTGCACACCCTAACTCTGGGCCTGACTGAACGCGCTCAGTTTCCAGATGACAAGAAGCTGTGTGCACGTTCCTGTTGTGTCCTAGTTAGCAGATGGCTGTCAGACCACAGGAAAGGAGCATCTTTGTCCTTGGTGTCTCCCATGATGCTTTGCACCCAACGAGGGCTCAAGGAGTAGTTTTGAACTGAATAGAAAGCTAATTAGCCACTTGCCCCGAGAACACTGTTCTTGCTATTTGATTAACAACCCCTGGACCAAGAGTGAGGGCTGTTCTTCCAGATGCTTCTCCTCTTCCTGCGTGCTGTGGCCGATCCACTGTCAGCTGTTTACACCTGAAGTTGATGTCACTTGCGTTGAGTGAAGACATGTGATTATGTCTTCCACCGAATGTGGATAGATGTGATGGGCATCCGTCCCAAGTCTGGCTCTAAGTCTCTGGGGATCTTTCCCATGTTCTGTCTTCTGAGTGATGCTCATTGAGCAGAGAATTCTGTGGCCCTGTATCCCAGCCGAGAGTGCCAAGTCCACTTCTTAACGCTCTCAACCCACTGATGGGCGTGAGGTTTATTGGCCTCCTTTGCACTTGTTTTGATTAACAGTGCACTTGAATGAAATGCAGGCATGTGAAAAGGCAGCTCTGCTTCGCAGGTGACTACTGTTTTAAACAGGACCTCCAAGACCCAGGAGTGGCAAGCGTGGGTTTATTCAGGTGCTGGTCAGATTTGTGTGGCTTGCGCAGGAGTCTGGGGATCCCAGGGTTTTCTAGATATATACCTGGAAGCTTAGAGATTTTTCAGATAAAAGAACAAAAAGAGCAACAAACAAACAAACTCATTCCCCACACACATACCCAGTTTCCAGTTTGCTATTCTGTTCTTGTCTTTTCCTTTTCAAACTGTTTATGATGTTGGAAAATTCTCCCCGGCTTCCCTGGATGGCTCCAATATCTAACGATGTCCCTCACCTCTGGATTTATTACTAGGCTTTTCTGAGTGGGGTCAAAGGGCACCCCAGGCCCCATATTCCAAGCCTCCTTCTTCCTTATGGGTTCCATAACTCTCCTGTGCCACATATTGACACGCGAGACATTTGATCTATGAGCGCCTCCCTCTCCCTCCCCCCTGTTTCCATGCCTTGCTTTCTAGGGACAGCGGGAATATATTATGTCAGGAGTAAGGACAGGACCAACTTATGTAGGCTCTGAGAATGAATTACTGGGAGGATTTTTGCATAGCCTGACATTGTATTTAAGACTTAAGGTTCTCATGGCATCAAACGCAATTTTAAGACTCTAGAGCCAGCAACTTGAGACTGGAATTGGAAATGAAGATTCATGTTGCCTTTCTTAATTCTTGATTTATCTGTGTGTCTGTCTTCCAGGTCCTTGAAGCAGAAACCGTACCACAGTAGAGAAACTGAGGCCCACAGCCTGCTGACTGGGACTGGAATCAGGTGGATATGGGCCAAGTCATCTGACTCCCCCTTTTCTCTTCAAGCTTGCTAACATCGCCTCCTTTACAAAGGACCGTTAAAAGTAGCATTTACGTAGGTATAAGTTACGTTTACATAGCCATAAATTATGATATCCTCTGAGAAGAAATTGTCAGTTTCTGGGAAAATCTGCTTGGTCTGGTTGTGACGAGCGCCTGTCCTGCCCCCCCCTTGGGGGTCGTGGCCTGGGCCAGCTACATGCTAGAGCAGAGGGCGACGCTGGCATGTGTGGAAGATTTGGCTTCTTTATTCTGCTTCGGAATCAGCCTTTTATTCTCCCGTGTGATTTGGAATATCGACTCCTGGGCTTTGGGCAGTTGTGATCGTTCTGGAAATAGTACTTCAGCTCTGTGGTTACCAGGTGGGGGTCTTGGGAGGTGTCCGTCCGTGAGGGGTCTTCGTGCCTGTAGCCCCAGTATTGATGGTGATAAAGATACTTGGGCTGGACTGAAGGCCTGCCTTCATCCCAAGGGTGGGCACTTTTCTGATTTTCTAGTGGGTATGGAAGAAGACAAATGGCTCTTTTTCAGTTCTTACTGATAAAATGAAAAGTTAGAAATTCTATCTATCTATCTATCTATCTATCTATCTATCTATCTATCTATCTATCTATCTAAATCATACATCTATCCTCTATATATTTTCTATCTACCTATCTATATCTAAAATCAGTGTTTATACTTCTATCAATCTATAATCTCTAGAAATCATATAACACCTATCAATTATCTAACATTTTATATCCATCATCTATCATCTAGGTGTCTGTCATTTATTTATATCTATCTATCATCTGCCTATCATCTACATATTTATATGTACCTATCATCTATCCTTTAATCTGTACAAATGAGACTGTACAATTTGTTTATGTATATTTACAAGGATACACATAATACTGATTCATGCAATCAAAATTTTATTTATCATTTATTTATTCAGCGTGTGTGGCTCTGTGTGTGTGTCTGTGTATCAGAGGCAGCACTGTGCGTGCCTGTGGAGGCACAAGGGTATCTTTGGGAATGACTCTGGATTGTGTCTACCTCCTCTTTGCTTTGCTTTGGAGTTTTCCTGGTTCCATCTTCCATGGTCGAAAGTACAGGCTGCTGCTATTTCCACCTGGCGTTTTTATGTGAAGCCCAAGATCTGAACTCAGGACCTTCTGCTTGTGAGGCAGAAGCTTAACTGCTGCTCCATCTCTCCAGCCCACGATCAAAATTTTAGAACCCACTAGTTCAGCAGATTCTTCCTTTCCTGGGATCTTAGCGGAAAGAATTTCCTCTTGATATGGTCCAAGTCCTAGATAGGCTGCTTTTCTTTTATCTGAGCAAAATAAACATTTTATCATCACCTTTATATCCATCAATTCATATATGAAAGAGATTTATTTTCCTTTGGTTATGGGGGAATCTCTCCCCCCTCTACATATGTGTATGGACCAAAGTTGGCAATATAAGGACTGGCTTAGGGAAATTTGGTTTTAATAACCCACAGGGATAGAGAAATGTGAGTATCATTAGCTAAGACTGACATCGAGAACAATATCTAGTAAAAATCATGAACCGTGAGGCCAGAAAGCAAGTCTTATGGTACCACCCTCATTGCCACCCTCTGCTAATAATCAAGCTAGTTACGGCAAGAGCAGGTTTTATTTGTTTTTAATTTATTAGTATTTTTGCTTTATGAAAAGACGTGGGGATGGTTGCCAGGTGTTAGGAGGGTCCTGCTTGGTCCTCCAGTAAGTCGCGTGCTCTGAATAAGGACATGCTATGCTGGGGGGCTGGACCCCCCAACCCCCACAGTTATCATGCCTTGGCTCATGGGTCCTTCTCGGGCAGACCCACATAGTAGTATTCTGACCTTTATTTATTGGGCCTGCATAATCTAATTATCTCTCATTAGTACCCAGCGGATTATTTCATTTATCTTTGTGACCGGGACAACAAAAGGCCCACTTTAATTAAGCAAATCAGCAATTAGCTCTTGTTTTATAGGAGTTTTAAACATTCCCGTCCTAATAGCAGGCGGCATGATTATAATCACAGGCTTAGGAGAGTGGTGGCCCAGGACAGTTTGATTTAGAACCCCATTTAAGTGAGAGCCGTGTAGACAGAGTGGCTTCCAACGACCGACATCCAGAATGGGCGTCCAGAGCCAAGGTGGATGCGAGGAAGGGACCCAGCGCCTCTATTACCATAGGAGCGAGCATGACGCCACTTCCTTAAATCCCACTTGCAATGCTAATAGTAGTTACTGTTTATCAATCGCCAATGGCGCCCTGGCTCTACATCTATTTCCATGGCTGTTATTAACCCTCGATGATCTTCACTGCTGTCTGTTGAGATATGTGGGCGTTATCAGCTACCCCCACCTTACAGAGGTGGAGGGTCAGAGGTTAAGTCCCTTGTCCACGGTCACACAGCCGAGGCGTAGAACATTCCCTGGGCCTGCCACTTCATTGTCTTCTTGAAGTCCAATGCAGATGACTTCTCTCTCTTTCTCTCTCTCTCTTTCTCTCTGTCTTTCTCCTCCCTCCCTCTCATTTCCTATGGTCTACGACGTCACCGTCATTGAGATGCACCGGGATCCTTGAGGAGGCCGCAGGGTGGTGGATACAGACCCATGGCCGCTCCTGGCAAGGCCGGGGGGGGGGGGCGGGGGCGGAGCCAGACAGAAAGGACACAAGTGTGGACACGCTGAGTATGGGCACGAGGAGCACAGGACATGCTGAGTGCAGCAGGACATGCTGAGCACATAGGACACGCTGAGTGCACAAGGAGCACAGGACACGTCCGAGCGCGGACACGCTGAGCGAGGCGCGGTCCTCACGCGAAGGCCGTGTTCATCACTCTGAACTGGCCCCTTCACTCATTGCCCCTCGGGGGTTCTCCTCTTTGTTCTCGGAGTGGGCCACTTTTGACTGCTCAGACCCCTCTGGTCGCCCCCCATTCCTCATAGCCGAATGATCTGTGTTGCAGTGCACTGCGTCTTCATGCAGACATGTGGAATGTCCAGGACGCCTTCATTTACTTCTTAAGGCCAGCGGGCAAAAGCGCCTGCGTGTCAGCCTGGAGACCTAAGCTCGATCCCTGGAGCCTGCATGGGGGGAGGAGAGAATGAATTCTGGACACTGCCTTCTGACCTCTTTCTCTTCCTATGCCACGTGCTCGCTCTCTCTCTCATAAATAAAAATGAACAAAGTACATTTTTTTCTTAAATTCTGAAGACTAGATGCTTTTTGGAGATCAGAAGGTCCAAATGAGGATGAAACAGTTAAGACATTGGGCCAAGTCAGAGGAGGGTAACGGTGGCTGCACGGGGCCAAGTCCAGGTTTCTACATAGATCAGAGCCCCAGGGACCTCCTTGGCTCCACTTCCCCATCTGCGGCTGCAAGCAGCACCCCACCCGTGGCTTTCACATGGGTGCTGGGGATTAAACTCAGGACCTCAGGCTTGCGAGGCCAGCGTGTGACCAATTGGCCCGTCCCCCCAACTCTTGGGTCTTCCTTCATGCTCCGTTTTCATCTGTAAAACCCATATTTGCCGCACTCTTCCTCCAACTTCCCTGAAAATTCTAGTTTATTCTTCTGAAAACCTTTCTCTATGGATCTGGTCTCACGTATTTTAGAGATACTGCTGTGGCTGGTAAGAACCACGGAAGGATCTAGACAGAGGTGTGCTGGGATTTGGGAAGAGTCAGTTCTGGAGTTGGGGTGATTGGTTAGGGTGGTGTTGGGATGCCAGCGGAAGTAAGCTCGCAGCAGGGAATGGGAGGCGCAGGTACAGTTCTGAGGGGCCTCTGATCAAGGGGCTCAAATGCTGTGCTGTGTTCCATGGCGCTTGGCAAGTAGGATGCAGGTGCCACACATGGTTGAGCAGTTGAGCTACGACACTCGCCCAGCACGGGCTTCTTCAGGTGACTCGGAAGGGTGGATTCAGTGGGAACAGGGCGATTTTAGAGAGACGCAGACCACTGGAAGGGGAGAGCATGTTGGGCGGTGTTAGGCCAGGTTGCCTGAGCCCTCTGCGGCCAAGGTCTGACTGTGGCACGACCGTTCACTATCCACCTGGTTCTCCCTCCTCCAAGGACCGGATCAGCTTTAGTCACTTGCAGTCCATGCACCCAGACAGTGCCTGCCGTCTGGCAGGCGCTCCATTAACCCTGCGACTGACTAGAGACGTCCGGGGCTTAGGCCTGGAATGTGGAGAAGGAAGGATCTCAGTGATTTTACAGGCCTCTGGGAATGGGGGAAACCGAGAGACCAAAGCTCAGACCAAAGCTCTGGGATAGGAGGGTGAGAAATGACCAAGTCTGAGGAAGAGGAGGGGACAAAGGTTCTAGACCATCACCAGTATACCAGCCCTAGGGAGAGGATTCCCATCGAGTCCTTATTTGCCGGGCACTGGCTAGAGCGGTTCTTCTCACCTATGATGGCTGTGTAGAGCGAGACTTGAAAGAGCTCAGTCAACAGCAAGCCCGAGGATCTGTGCCATCCATGCTGTCATGCTAAGGACTCGAGTGGGAGGCACGGAACAAACGGGTGGGGACAGGACGCAGGTGGTGTGGGACTGCAGGTCTTGCCAGTGTGAAGGATGCTCAATGACTGTTTCTAACCGTTCCAAGTAGGGTCTGCAGGACAGTCCCGAGAGTCCTTCCCTGGGTTCTGCCCAAGACCCCAGAGCCTTTCTTATGTCCCTGGAAGTTGGGCGGCCCTTTGGGACAGCTTGGAGGGTTGGCAGCAGCAGAGAAAAGGGGTCTGAGCAGAGAGTTAGTGTTGGCTAGAGAGAGGGAAACTGGACGTGCAGAGCCTTGGGGTTCTATGCAGACCCAGCTGCAGCCAGTTCATGGAGTATATGCAGGACACTGTGGAGCAATCCAGGGTAATTCTGTGGGGCTGGGAGGGGCGGGTTCTTCCATCCCAGGATGGCTGCTTCCCCAGCGAGATCCTTGGTGGGGTGACAGACTTCCAGACACAAGCCTCCCTCCCGTAGCGGGCACCGGGCTTTGTGTCAGTGGGCAGAGCTCTGCCTCTTCCCTCTCGGGCGTCTGTTGCTTCCATCCTGTGCTGCCCAGCGGGCACTAAGGATACACGGACACTTCGCAAGGCTCAGAAATCTGCTTGTGGCAGTGACAACCATGGCACTTCGGTTGTGAGACGCGAGCTTGAAAGGAGAGAAGCCAAGGTGAGTCATTCAAATGTTCGGCAGTAATTCTCTTAAAATTATTAGCGCTCTACAAGACACATCGTTCCTAAGTGCATCAGGTCGCCAGGATTCAAATGTATATGAAAATGGATAGTATGTGCCCATACATAGCATATGTCTATGGACATGGCAGGCATATGAAATTGCATGTGTATGGACACTACATGCACGTGCATATTATAGGAATATGTACATTATACACATGCATATTATAAGTATCTGCATATTAGATGTTTTTATATTATACATATATATTATGTGCACGTGCATATCATATGTATAACATGTCATATATTCCCATTTACATGTTTACATATATTATTATATGTGTATATATATTACATGCATTTGTACATTATATACAGGTGTACGCCAGATGCACATATTTATTATATGTACATCACACATATGCATATTACATGCCTATACATATTACATGCATATCAAATGTATATGTGTATTGTATAAATATGTACATTAACATATACATGCATATGTTACATGCATATATACATTATGGGCATATTTGCACATTGTATATGTGTGGGTGTTTTATATGCACATGTGCATTGCATTCCTGTGTGCATTACATGCATGTGAATGTTATATGCATGTGCACAGTATACATGTGTATATTATGAATATGTACATTATGTGTACATGCAAATTGTATGTATATGCTATGTGTGTATAACGTGTGTGTACATATACGTATATACATTATGTGAATGTGTATATTACATGCATATGTACGTCACGTGCATGTGTATATTGCATGTTTATATATATTATATAATTGGCTGCTTCCAGCTTCTGTTCTGATTCTGGTCGCTGATATAAATACCTGGTCAGACAACTCAGGGAAACAAGTGGTTTATTCTGTGTGTCGAGGACTAAATCTCCTAGACCTGAAGACAGGCGGCAGGCTCGCTAGTCAGCCAGCGGGGTCTTCAGGTCTCCTCCTCCCATGCTAGGATCACAGGCGCATGTGGCCATGCCCAGCTTGTGCTCATGTGTTCTGGGGTCGGGTTAGGTCCTTATGCTTGCACAGTGACCTGTGCCGCCTGCTGTGCTGTGTCCCCACACTAGGGGGATGGAGTGCTGGGCGAGATCCACCAGGGAGGTGGATGGACGTCCAGGTGGAGGGATGTCCAGTACTTGGGTCTTCTGTGCAGAACCGATGCTCTGTCTTTCTCTTCGAGTGGCTGCGGCTGTGTGGTGGGGTGGTGGGGTCCATGCCTGGGGCCTGGGCTCTGGGGGAGGGGGGCTGACACTGTAAAACGCCTGCTGGTTTTCCCACTTGCTTGTGCTCATTTGGCCACTTTGCTCCAGATTAGCTTTGCCGCTGAATTGGTTTTGTCATTGAGGCTTTTTATAGAGCACGTCGCTCTCCCCTTCTTGCTTAGGAAATCTATTCTATTTGATATTTTCTGACCTTACTCTTGGGTGGAGGAGTAATGGAGTCTTTTACAGAAGAATGAATTGTGATGTCGCAGGTGACTGTGTGGGAGCTCATAAATCAGTGGTGACCCCGGGGACCACCCAGGGCTCCTGGCCGGCAGTGCTCTTTAGACCTCTTTATGCTAATAAAACAGAGATTTCCCTCTGAGGGGCTCCACCTTGCAAACGACACTTGGAATAGGCTCTGAGCTGGGTGTCTTGAAAGGCTGTTTACCTGCTGGTAATTGATAATTTAGCCAGCGCAAAAGGGCTAATGGGCCACTTCTCCATTCGGAGGATTAAGAGGCGGGTTTTGTCCGCTGTGAGGAGCAGGAAAGATGGGGAACATGTTTGGGGGCGTCCTCCTGGCAACATGGTCTCAAGGACCCTAGGATGACACTCTTCCAGGTTTCCATAGGAAACCCTGGCTTCTGCTACGGGGTTTTCTGTACTTACTCGACTGTGTTGGTAAATTGGAAACAAGGGCGACTTTCAGAGTAGCAAGGGGCAGGCCACCCTGATTTGCTGTTTCAGTATTTGCTGTTTCGGATTTGTGGTGCCTTAACACCTCTTTGTTATGAAGAATATTTTATTATGGAGCTGGGGATGGACAGGTGAAAGTAGGAAGAGGAGCTAAGGTTGTAGTTACCGGTCTTTTTGCCGCTGTGAGACAGCGCTCATACACGCCTTTAGGGAGAAAGCGAGATTCATTTGCTTTGCAGATCCAGAGGAGAGATATATGGCATGGCGGGCAGCAGAAGCTGGGGGTCATTGCAGACATCATGAAGACAGAGATAGATAGATAGACAGACAGACAGAGAGACAGACAGACAAATAGATAGATAGATAGATAGATAGATAGATGATTGATAGATAGATGATTGATAGATAGATAGATGATGATAGATAGATAGATAGATAGATGGATGGATAGATAGATAGATAGAGGTGCCAACTGAGTGGCAGGGCTGGACCACCAAACCTCAACTCCCACCTCCTGCTGTGACGAGGCCTTCCTCCGGCAAGGCTGTGCCTCCTAAAGATGCCACACCTTCCCAAACATTAACAGCAGCTAAGATGCAAACACAGGCGCCTGCAGGGGACAGTTCACATCTACCCCATCACGCTATTTTCTGGCCATAAAGAGAGCTTTGATAAAAGTGATAATGGGGGCTGGGGAGATGGCCTTTGTGCGAGCAAAGGGACCTGAGTTCAAATCCTTAGATACCACATAAACATCCAGATGGAGATGATGGTGGCTTGCAGTTCTGGGCCCTGGAAGGCAGAGCCTGGGAAATCCCAGAGGAAAGCAAGAAGGAAATAGATCAGTCCAGGATGATTTCTGATGTCTCCCTTGGGGCTCCACAGACCCATACATTCAAGAATCCTCTTGCACACATGAAACAATGGTGGAAGCCCAATATGGTGAATAATATAATTGAAGTTATGTAGCATCAAGAGGAATGTGTTTAACGTGCATTTGGTGAACAGGGCATAGAATGTCATGTGTTCTCTGCTGAGATATACATAAGATGCATGTGTGTGGAGGCAGTGTGCAAACATGGAAATACATAGGAAAATGTGAACTCATGAATCCATAGAGAGTCCGCAGGGTTGTTTGCATTGGGTTTGTTTTGGCTGAAGCCACACAAGGCAGTTTGTTTTGTCACTGGACAATGAATGAACATTCTTTTCTAGACGGACAATCTTGGGTTGACTGGGCTCTAACAGTAGGATTTCTATAGGCCAACGTAACTGTGGACTGATACAAGACTTCGGTGTTCTGAGGCTCAGAGAAAGAGGCATCTCCTGCCTGGCCTGGTGTGACACCCCATACACAGAAACATTTGTCAGGACAAGATGGAGCTGCAGACACCCCATGGGCAGGAAGACCACCCCAGTCCTGGCCCCGGACACTCTTCACTGCAGAAATGCCCTGGGAGTGTGAGGATCGGGGCTGGAGGAGGAACCCAAGTTGGGGGCAGTGGTCAACTTCAAGTGGGCTTCAGTGTCTCCCCCAGTGCTGACAGGTCCCCTCCTGCCTGTCCCTGCTTGCCAGACCTCGAATGCAAATCCCTGAGTGTTCATCGCTTGGTGGCCTGATTTGCATGGGAAGCGCCCTCGAAGGCTCACATGTTGGAATGCTTGTCCTGGGCTGGAAGCGCTGTTCTGAAAGGTTGGCACCTTCAGGAGTCGGAGCCTGGCTGGAGGGAGTAGGTCATTGCAGGGGGTTGTTCTCCCCTCCTGGCCACAGCTTCCACCCAGTTCTGGCCGTTCTGACCTCTCTGCTGCTGATCTATAGAGGTGTGAGTGAGAAGCCACATTTCCCACTGACGCCCATCCCTTCCTGCCCCTTCCGTCCCTCCCAGCCCCTCCTCTCTTCCCGTCTCTCTGAAGGAAGCTCTGCATTGCTCTGGGCTGCACCACCTTCTTCCTGCTGGGACCCTTGAGCATTGTCCGCTCACCACGACTTCCTCCACCAGCTTTTCTAACCCATCCCATTTTCAAGAGTCCCCTGATCTCATAAGAAACCAGACTACTGGATTCTTCTATATTTTTTAAGTGACATGATTTTTGGCTATGGTCGATACTCTGAGTTTGCTGTTTTTCATGTCTCACAACCCAGCGCTTCCCAGATTAACCTGAAGCCGCAGCGATAGGAAAGACTGGCTTGTGCTTTATTTTTAACTTACTTTATGTTTTTCATTATTTGCTTATGTTAACTGAAAAATAAGTCGGGCTTATGTTTGGTGGGCGACAAAGCGTTTAGATACGCGTTCCTGGGTGGAATGAATGAACCGAGTTAATTAGCATCTCTAGCCAACCTCACACGCTGCCTTTCAACACTCAGCCGCTCGGCCGTGCGAGGCAAGTTCTTTCCAAGGTCTTCTGGACCGCAGCCCGTTGACACATGTCTCTTCTCAGGAAATACAGGAACAGAATATGAGCATTAAAGAAGAAAGTAAATTGGATAGAAAATATGTAGGTCGAATTTGCCTTTGCGGAAACACGGACTCTACCATCTAAAATGCTTGTTCACGGGACCCACTCAAACCACTGCGCTTGGCTGGAGACAGAAGTGAGTTTCCTACTCGGCTAAACCTAACTCCCCAAATTCACTGAAAAAGGGCCAATGCCAGCTTGACTTTGTTCCGCAAAGACCTAATAACTCCTGCGTGGCAGGGCGACTTGGGGGAGATTAGGTTTCCTCTTGGCCCGTGACTCGGGCTCAGCCCGGCTCACTTAAACCTGCCCTTTCCCAAGAGGAATTGGTAATGAAATCAGCACCATGGCTCAGTCACAGAGCCTCTCCAGGGCCCGGGGAGAAGTGGGTGGAGGACGCTCCAGGAGACACACCGCGGGGCCAGGCTTCAAGCTGCCCAAGCAGAGAAACTGGACCTTTGGCAAGTCATCCTCAGAAACAGGCGCCCGGAGCCTGGGCACGACTTTTCTTTCTCCAAATAGCAGTGACAGAAACCTAAATAGCACAGAAAATTCCATCTGGAGAGCTGAAAGAGGTTGTGCTGGAAGGGCCCGGCGGCTCGGAGTCTTTCCTTGAACTGCGGTGGTAGTTTTGCACGGGCTGGTGCCACCTCATGCATACTGACGTGTGCCGCCTTCACTGGGAAAACATTAAAATGTTTCCAGTAGCCAGTGGTCTTCAATGGGCGGTGCCCCTGGGGGTGTCTGTCTGGTTGCAGATGCTTTGGTTGTTATACCTGGGGGGGACAGTGGGTGTCACACCTCTGAGGGCAGCCATCCATCCACCCCATAATCACAGCACGTCTTGTCCTGTGAGGCCACCGTGTGTGGTAGTGACACCCTGCTTTGAGACTGCTGAAATGAACACAGGAACCAGCTGAGAGCTGATTTACTAGTTAAAACACACGTGTTTGCTTGATCAAGATGTACGAACATAAGTGACTTGAAATGTTGTCACCTCAGATTGTCCTGGAAATGCAACCATACAAAGTGAGTGACACTGCTTGTGGACCCCCATTAGGTGGTCTCATGTACTCCAGACTGAGCTCCAACTGGCTGTGTAGCCAGGAACGCCCACCTTCCAGCCCCCACCTCGGAGGGCTGGGCTCGGCAGGGTTCACAGCAGGGGTGACCAGCAGGAATAGAATCAGGGGCTTCTGGTGTTTGCTTCCCGCTAAGCTAGATCCCAGCTGTTAGTTTCTCAGACGTATACCAACATGCATCGCCAGCAGAATGTAAGCTGAGAGTCTGGTCTTACGTAGCTGGCGAAGCGCTTATTCTGTAGCCACTGTGCCTGAAGGAAGCCAAGTGGCATTCTCGATGCACAAACACTAATCGCTGTGACTTTCTTTGCCCTTGTCCTATTAATGACTAATAGCGATTCCAAGGGTTCCAAAGACTGGCGGTGGTTGCACCACACAATAAGCGACTTGTGTTCACACAGATGCGCGTCCACAGTGTCCCACCACAGTGCCTGCCTCATTTGGCAAATGTGGGAAGTATTACAGAACCAATCCCAATACCCTGCCCTCGTGAGAGAGGCCGTCCAGAGTCGCCCGCAGCAGCTACTGGCTGGGGCAAATGCCACATCCGACTATTCATATCAGCTTCGCGCCCGTGCAGGAGGCTGCAAAATAAACACCTTGACAGTTCATGGTTCCAGAGAGCATCAGTTAATCGGCCCGATACCCTTCTAATTCTCGTAGCTCGTCGCATAGAGCCCGGAGCAGATGAAACGTGTCTTCAGCTGCGGCGTCCCTGCCTCGGCTCTGTGGTTGATGGATGGCTGGCTGATTTTCCTTGGAGCAGTGCCAGCCCCGGGCCCGGTGGTGTTGCACACGGCCTGGGATGGCTTGTTGTGCTCTGGGGGCGGTAGGCAGGCGGGTGGAGGAGGGCAGGGGAGGAGGGAGGCAGCGCTGTGGCGCGAGGCCCGGCTCAGTCATTTTTAAAATCAATACTTGCTCTCCGAGCCTTAGATAATTTCGAGAACATAATTCAGAATTCTTCCTTTCAGCATCTTCCCCCATCGTGGGACGTTTTCATCCAGGCTCAGCACAAGGTGTGTGCAGCCCACGGGCATGCAGGGTGGGGAGGGGGGAGAGAGAGAAAAGAGAGAGGGAGAGACAAGAGAGAGACAGAGAATCAGAAAGGGAGAGGGAGAGAGAGAGGGAGAGGGGGGAGAGAGAAAGGGAGGGAGAGGGGGAAGAAGAGAGAGAGAAGAGAGAGAGAAGAGAGGGGGAGAGAGAGGAGAGAGACAGAGGAGAGAGAGACAGAGTCAGAGAGGGGGAGAGGTTAGGGAGATATGTTGGAATAATACAGATGAGAGAGATATTAGAGAGAGGGATATAAGAGAATATAAGGAGAGAGAGAAGAGAGGGAGAGAGAAGAGAGACAGAGACAGAGACAGAGAGGGATAAGGAAGGAGAGAGGGAGGGAGGGAGAGAGGGAAGAAGAGGGAAAGGAAGAGGGAGAGAGAGAGGGGGAAGGAGGGAGAGAGGGGGAAGAAGAGGAAGGAAGAGGAAAGAATGGAAAGAGAGGAGAGAGGGAGGGAAAGAGGAGAGAGAGAAAGAGGAGAGACAGAGAGAGAGAGAGAGAGAGAGAGAGAGACAGAGAGGCAGAGCGGGAGCGATGCTTCTACTCTCAGTATCTTTCCCCCCTCTGTCTTTTGGATCTCTGCACGTCTGTCTGTGGGTAGCATTTAAGAATCTCCACTTAGAAGAGATGACTTCCATGGCGCGTGGCAGCATTTTGCAGCTACCACTTTGGGACAGGTTGTTTTCCATCATAAACCTTGGCCTGAGGGGTGTCAGCTTCAGATAATTTATTCCCAGCAGGTCAGATATGAGATACAAAAACTTCAGCCCCGGGGCTGTTCAATCCTGCTTTCCCCCCCCCCACTTTCCCTCTCTGGTGTTTCATTGGAGGGACAAACATGTTTGAGTTCCCTGGAGTAGAAATGGTGGCTCCGGCATAGCACCTCTTACTCAATCCTATTCCCTAGGTTGTGCTATGAAAGAGACCCCCGGTGGAAAACATCTTGGTCGTTTAACTACAAAGAGCTGGGGACTTCACGGTGATTTTCCAATACTAATTACATTTCATACTATCTATCATATGCATGGCTTGCAAAACCCTATTGATTTTAATGGATTCCAGTGCACTGGGAACAGGTTATTTTATGACATGTTATGTTACGGGGCCTCTAGGAAATACCTAGATCTTAAAATGTGGGCACAGATATACTTTCAATTATCCACAAGTGGATTATCCACTTGCTCTATTACCCACAACATATTTTAAATTAAAGTTGCTGTCATTAGTGACTCAGTAGCCCTAGGCCAAGTTCTATCAGCATTGTGTGTGTGTGTGTGTGCGCGCGTGTGCATGTGTGTGGTGTGTGCGTGTGCATGTGTATGGCATATGTGTGTGCAGCTAGGAATGTAAACTCATCTTAGAGGCCTCTACTAACATGGTTTTTGGCACATGTTGTTAGAATTGTCATTAAAAATAAAAATGAAGAACACTCGGGCCTTGTTTTGGATTACCTGCATTACGAATTCCCGCCAGAAAAACGATGAAAGACTCTCAGGCTGGAAAGATGGCTCATTCAGTAATATGCTTGCTGCACAAGTGTGAGGGCTTGAGCCGGGTCCCCGGAGCCCACATACACAGCTGAGCACTGAGCATGCCCGCAGATGCCTGTGACCCCAGGACTCACAGGTAGAGGCAGGCAGGACCCTGAAACTGTCGGCCAGTCAGCCTAGCCAATCAGTAAGGCTTTTAGGTTCAGTGAGAGATCTTGTTCTAAAAATAAAGATAGAAACGGAGGAAGATACCCAGTGTTGCCCTCTGGCCTACACGCCAGTACCCACACATGCACACAGGTACACTAAGCGCAGACAGCACATGCACACGCCACCACACACACAACTAAAGATGAGGCATCACAGACGTGCTCATGACCATGCGCCATGTAAAGCAGGGAATCTGTAAGCGCTTCTGGGGCCGTCTGCAAATGACCGGCCGGATAACACGTGTCTATGTGCATTTCTGTTGTGGGGAGCGCTCCCTTCTCCCAGCGCCAAGTAGTGCGCAAGAAGCTCGCCAGGGATCGTCAGAGATCCCTGGACCTGAACCCATTTGTACGGCTCACTGCTTGAGCGGCCTGGAAGGACACTGTCCTTTAAGTAAGACACGGCCACACCAACAGCTGGCAGGATCCTTGGGCGTTTGGCCTCAAGCGTGTGACAGACATACGTCAGCTTGTCTCTTTCCATCTTGCGCTCACATCTGTTTCTGTAGCTTCTGAGCAGTTTGGAAGCAGTGGTCTTATTTAGTCCACACTCCTGGCATTTATCAGGTTAACTTAATATGTAGGATTTTTTCATAGCTCTTGCTTATTTGAAGTGCGAATTGAATATGTTTAGTCTTATATCTGACAAACACTATAAAAGTTGAATTTCCACCAGTCCGTGACAATACTTTTGATTTAATTTCTCAGGAAGATGAGATATTCCGCATCAGCGTCTCATTTGAGATGTAAGCAAACACACACACAAGTTTTCCTAAGGACATTTCCAAATGCCCTTGAGAACATGATCCAATCCTGAGACCTGGCTACCTTAGATGTGTCCTGTTTACGGCTGAAGACCCAGCGTCCGTTAAGCTCAGCCTTGGGAAGTGTCCTTCCAGATTTATAAGCCGTCCTGTTTTGCTTCTAGAGTTAATCTCAGGGCGACATATTAAAACAAAACATGCTGGTCATGGTTGAAATGATGCATATTTTATTTTATTTTTTTAAATTTTTTTCATTTTTATTTATTCAATTGCGTGTGTGTGTGTGTGTGTGTGTGTGTGTGTGTGTGTGTGTGTAGAACCACGGGCGAATTCGGGAACTACCATGGACGCCTCCACCTCCTTCTGCCCTGGGATTCACAGGCTCTGCCCTACCAGGACCAGAAACGCAGGCTGCCCTCACTTCCGCCTGGCGTCTATACGTGGGATCTGGGATCCGAACTCAGGACCTTCCGCCTGCAAGGCAGAGGCTTAACCCCTGAGCCACCTCTCCAGCCCATGATGCATATTTTAAATTTACAAAATATTATCATTTTCAATGAGGAGTAGAAGGGTCCACCTTTGTATAATTCAAACAGGAGCAGACATCACAGCTCCCGAACGCCCTGGAGGCGGGAGAGAGTGTCATGGAGTGACTCTGTCCGTGGTACTGATCCCAGCCGCGTGGAGGCTCCTGGGCTCTTTGTGCGGTCCTGGCTGCGGGTACAGCAGCGCACCACGATGTCTTTCTTTCCCATGTATCTTGATGCATTGGACTGCCATTAATTAATTCAAAAGTGCAATTAAAAAAGTAACAATGCTGTAATATTTTACATATATATACATATATACACATATGTATAATATTGACATATCATCTGGACAATTTGTTCTTTTCCAAGCTTGCTTACTTTCCCTTAGGAACCTGGGGGCCACAGCTCATGGACCTAGAGAACTCTGGACACGTCTGCATTGTCTTCTGGCGCTGGCACATGCAAACTCCCCCCCTGCCATCGCCCTGTCACCAGCTTTCAGGCTTTTTCCGCTGGGAAGCCTGTGACTTAGAGGCTGGGGAGCTGGTGCAGTCAGTGACGTGCCTGCCGCGCAAGCACGAGGACCTCAGTTCAAGACCCCCGCACCTACTTACAAAGCCACGGATAGAGCTGTGTCCCATCATCCTGGCCCTGGGGAGACGGAAAGGGGAGATTCCCCCCCCCCCATCTCCCTGTCCATCTGAGCTGCCGGATCACTGAGCTCCCAGCTCAGCGAGAGACCCTGTCTCTAAAATAAGCTGTGTACACACACACATGTGTCTGCATGCAGTGGAACATGTGCATATGCCTGTGCGGACATTATTTACAAGTAATGCTTGCGATTTACCTGTCAGCCTGAATAATCTGGTCAAAGACGACATTTATCTTCACTTAATAAGGAGAAGCTTTGCTATCTGTGCCTGTGTCACGTGTATCTCAGCATCACGTGATCAACAGCAAGGCCATCAGGTCTTTCCTGATGCTTGAATGCTGCGGCGGAAATACATGAGCAGCAAGCGGCAGACAGCACACCGAAGTAAAATGCAGGGGTGAACATGGGCTGTGCAAGTCAGTGTAGCCAGCAGGGGCCAGTGTAGCCAGCAGGGGCCAGTGTGGCCAGAAGGGGCTAATTTCTGTTCTCTTGGCCGGGGTATAAGAGTGTCGACTTTGTTGGAGAAATACTTCATTGTGGCCAGAGAGCACCTTACAAGCAACCTGCTATTTCATGCGTTCAAAGGCTGGTTCACATTTGGAGGGAGGAGCAAGGAGAGTAGAGGGACGAGGCAGGAGGGAGGAAGGAGGGATAGGAGGGAGAGAGAGGGAGGGGGAGGAGGGAGGGAGAGGAGGGAGTGCTTCTACAATTCAATGTGATTCCTCCCATTTCTTAGGCCTCCAGGGAACAAGCTCCCTGGGGAGGTGGTGGGGTGGGAATGTGTTCAGGCATGGTGGGGCTGATGAACTTAATGGTGGAGAAGGCTTCAGTGTTACCAGGGAAGCAGGAGGGGGTGTCCACTCAGACCCTATGCCGTGGCTTCAGTGAGTCAGTCACAGGAGGAGGCCACCCGTTGGTGAGCGTGGACCAACCAGGAGGGCTGTGTGGAAGGAGCAGGCTGCCTGTAAGCCTTGCCCGCCGGCCGCCCACAGGACCTCAAGTCAGAAGTGTGATGGTTGCAGGGTGCGGGCTGTGAGCTGTGGATGAATAGTGGACGTCTGCTGGTTCCTGCATCTGCAAACTTATCTGTGATGAGTCATTAGTCACGTGACATCCTGTACACGAGCGGTGTGCACATATCAGTGAAGATGGAGGATGGCGTCGGTCAAGTTTCTTTTGAGTGAAACAAGACAGCCTAATTTTGCTAATATATTTGGGATTTTCAAAAAAAGCCAAATCTGTCGTCACCATTCAAACCCGACTCAGGCCAGCCTCGCTCTCAGCAGGCCCACGTATGTTTCCACAGCAGTGGAAAGACAGGGTCTGTTGGCTCACCATCAACAGGAATCCCCTTGGGATGGGCAGGCAGAGGACACTCCCAGAAGTTTCTGTGGTAGATTTCTGCAGGAATCTACCTAGAAAGAATTCTAGGGAAGCCGCTCAACGTTGAAAACTTGTTTTCAAAGCCCTTTAAAACAAATTTTTAAAAAACCTAGCCACTTATGAAGTATTTGTTTGTGGCAGAGGGAAGAGCAGAGAATCGAAGCTGTGTCTCTAAAGCCACAATGAATGTTGCAAAGAAACAGGGACTTAAAGCCACTGAGTTAAAGGAGGGTAATTTATGAAACTTTGCTGAGTTGTCTAACACATCTTTTAGGTAAGAAGTATACGGAGACAAATAGAGTCATCCTCTCACTTAAAAATCTAAGTGGCATTAAATTAATGTAGAGTTTTCAACTTTGGGGTTTAATATCCGTAAAAACGCTGAAATGCCCACTTCTACCAAAATTCGCACGAGACAATAATTAAGATCACTTTGAGAAGCAGACATTGTTACTTCCCTGCCTCGGAGTGACTTATTGCATCCTGAATATTGCCGTTATTTTTGCTTAAGCAAGTCAACAGTCTGGTCAGGTAGCTCGGGCTGCCGACCGGGTTGTTGTTTCCCCCACTTGCTTCCTAGGCCCCCGCCTCCCCCACAGCCCGAGTCTCTTCGTAGGGCCTCATATCTCTCAAGCCACCTGCTAATCATCACAATTGGCCACACGGCCCGCTCCCCACCCACGCTGGCAGCCTGCGACAGCTCCCGGCCGCCATTGTTTGGTGACCTCTGCTGTCCGTGAGCAATCTCTTCTCCCTAATCCCGGGGTGGGGGCGACCTGCTTCTTTCACAGCAGGGGCAGGGCTGTTTGCTCTATATGGCATAATCTTCGTGGAACTGTGCACAGAGAAACCTGACATCTTTGGATGCGGGAGGGGAGGAGGCAGAGTTACATGCGGTGCTCGAAGGAATCCTTCTGTGGCCAGCAAAGGCTACCTCTAACGAGCCAAGGCTCAAACCTAGGAACTGTTCTGGAACGCACGGCCTGGCTGTTTTCTAATTTTGCCTAGTGATTCTTTCAGTTTCAGTTATTTAAGTCTTTTTGGTTGGTTTTAGAACTGCCGTTCTTTTTGTTCAGTCCTGATGGTGTTTTAAGATTCCCTTCACTGTGAGTTGGGTGATCCCTGCCCAGGCTTTAGCACAGAGTTTCTGGAGATAATCTGGAGGGGGGTCCAGGCAATGCCTCCCTGCCGGGGGTGGGGGGTGGTTGGAACTGAGGATTTGGTTTTCAGAGGGTGTGCTTTGTTGGGGTGTCCCTTGGCTGGAAAGCTGGGGTTGGCACGTCTGAGCCTGGGCCAATCAGGTTGCTTCCACTGCCATGAGTTATGGGGGCTGCGAGAGCAGGGATGGGCGCAGGTTGTGGCCCGTAGCTGTTCTAATGGGGACACAGGGCTGTCTGTTAGCAGGAAGGCTTGTCGTGTGCCAGGGGATGGGTGGACACACACTTCGCTTTTGGGGGGAGATTTTCTGACCTGATTTTGTAGGGACGACGTCCCCTAATAGAACATTTTGAAAATAGTTCTGTCTTAGTAGACAGGCGATTTTAAACTATGTCGAAATAAACTGAAACACAAAATCTCTGTTGTCACTGTGGGTTATTGTGACGTCCTGTGGCCGGGCACTCCACCAGCGCCCCCTAGGCGTGGCCTCGGGACGCTGCAGCAGGGGCTGCAGATGGATGGATGGGTGAACCCCTGGATCTCCAGGCCCCCAAGCCCCTGCCAGGACCCTTCTCTGACCCAGGCCAGCCTTGGTCTTTTGCTGAGGTTTTGCAGCAGCTGTGGGGCTCCGTGGGTGCACAGTAAGGCGCGGTGGGGAGTGAGGCTGGTTGAAAGCCAGATCCAATATGTCCTGTCCCGAGGCTTGAGCACAAGGCTGGGGCTTGTCTCTGGTGCTCTGCCGCTTAATGGCCCCTGCGAAGGGCCGTCCCACCATGACAGCTTGGGAAGCCCCAGGTCGGATCCTGAAGGCTTGTGGTCAAAGTGCCTACCCAGGAGCCAGGCCGGGGACCTGCAGGAGAAGCGCCCGCTTACCTGTGAATCCCAACGGGCTCCTTCAGAGCTCCTGAGGCGAACGGCTGCACCCCCTGAACTTCTGCTTTCTGCAGAGCACCTGCCAGACATTCTCAACAGTCATAAAAGCGTGGCTGGAAGTTCAGCATTGAACATTTCTGGAAGCTGCAGGAATCTTCTGGAAGGCAGCTTGTCTGTGGGGGTGCTCGGCTGTGAGTGCCCCATAGGAAAGCTTCCTCAGCTGTGTATGTGGAGGATGTGGGGTACTGGAGGCTTTGGGGTACAGGAGGGAGGCTGCAGGGAGAGGAGGCTGCGGGTAGGGAGGCTGTGAGATGGAGCACTGAAGGGCGGGCTCTAGGGCTCTGAGCAGATGGCTCAGTGCACTTCTCTCTGTCTCTCTCTGTCTCTCTCTCTGTCTCTGTCTCTCTCTCTCTGTCTCTGTTTCTCTCTCTCTCAGATGTCTTCACCAGAGTGCAGCATCCTGATATCCTCTGAGCTTGTTCTGCTGGCGAGACCCCATTGGAAGCATGGCGCCGCCCCGGTGTCTGTCTGATGTGAGGTTCTCATTACAGTCAGCATGGGCAGTGGGCATGCAGCGGGCACACACAGCGCGGCTTTGCAGCTGCTTAAATATTAATACACTCTCTTTGGCCAGTGGCCACAGCCTCAGCCCCTGAAATCACCCATGGTCCTTCCTAAGCCCCCACAAGCTCCAACAGTACAATGTTAGAAATTACCCAGAAGGAGGGGTGACCATGGAGTCCAGAGCTGGAGCCAGACCCGCCAGTGGTCGGGGCTTAGATTTTACAGACTTTCAATGTTTCTGACATTAGCTAAATTGAAAGCATTTGATGCTCCATTAGAATATTACTTATAGCGCCAACAGTGGCCGGGACAATAGTGGCTTGATGTCCACTATGGATGAACCTAGTGTCTTATAATGTCCCAAGTTCTAGAATTTGCACCCATGACAGCAGGCTGAAAGTAATAGTGGCGTCTGTTCCATCCTTGTCAGAAGAGACTCAAGGAAGGACTCCATCCATAAGGACTCCATCCATAAGGACTCCACCCATAAGGACTCCACCCATAAGGACTCCACCCATAAGGACTCCATCATAAGGACTCCACCCATGAGGACTCCATCATAAGGACTCCACCCATAAGGACTCCACCCATAAGGACTCCACCCATAAGGACTCCATCATAAGGACTCCACCCATAAGGACTCCACCCATAAGGACTCCACCCATGAGGACTCCACCCATAAGGACTCCATCCATGAGGACTCCACCCATGAGGACTCCATCATAAGGACTCCATCCATAAGGACTCCACCCATAAGGACTCCACCCATGAGGACTCCACCCATAAGGACTCCATCCATAAGGACTCCACCCATAAGGACTCCACCCATAAGGACTCCACCCATAAGGACTCCATCATAAGGACTCCACCCATGAGGACTCCATCATAAGGACTCCACCCATAAGGACTCCACCCATAAGAACTCCACCCATAGGACTCCACCCATAAGCCCTGGCTTGTTGACAGCTGAAGCCTTTGCTGACCATGGACCTGGATTCCTCTGCTTGTGGATGAGCTCTGAGAAATAAAGAAGTGCTTTAACCAGGGGCAGAAGTGTGCATATATGCACGCATGAGTGCGCATGTGCTTGTGCATGCATGTGAGTGTGTGCACACATGTGTATGCGTGTGGCATGTATGCATGCATGTTGCATGTGTGGCATATGCATCTTACACGTGCATGTGTGTGTATGTGCACAGGCATCAAAGACCCTCTGTGGTCCAAGACACCCAGTGGACAAGCGTTCTGAGAGGCCTTGGCATTGGGAGAAGCCCGAGCTTGGGCACTTGCTCATCTCTAAGCACCACAATGTCTGAGGGAAGCAATCTGCTCCTAGAAAGTGGGACCAACCTCTCTAATTGCCCCTCATGGTCCAGGACAATGGCACCTTGGTCTTGATAATCATGGGCCAGGCTTCAAAGCTCTGCTCTTGTTCCTTCCTATAGAAAGAGTGACGAGGGACCACTAATAATAAGGAAGCTGAATTTCTTTTTCTTCACCGTGGAGAGTAGGGGCATAGAGCCAGCCCTGAGGTTTGATTTAGGAAAACAGCGCAATATGTCATTGATTTTTTCAATATGGCACATTGATTCTAGTCGTACACACATTATTTTAAGAAGTAAGTAATTTAGGTTAAAATCTACAGCTCACAGGCACCCTGTGCCCATGGAGACGAGCTCCATCTTTGTGAACTCCTTGTAGCTAGCTGCCTCTGTGGGAAGCATGTGCTGTCCACCCTGGACACCTCCTGATTTGCTTTGTTCATGCTTTCCTTCTCGATCTTAAAGCAAATGGCTTTAGAACTCAAAGGCACGCAGGAGCTGGGCCACTGATTCGGTGGACATCTGCATCTCCCCCAGTAGAAAAGTCGCAGGTGGCTCTAAGCCTCAGGAAACTGTTTATTTAGTTCTGATAAGTTTTCAGCACTTCCTGCTCAGAAAGGATTACCTAAAATAGACTCGTCTGAGACCTCTGTCTTGCCCAGATCAGATTTCCACAGCCAGAAGCTTCCCAGGGCATGGTCTTCCACCCCCTCTCCCCGCTTGTGTTTTCTCGCCTTGCTAGCTGGATAGCTGCTGCTTCTCTGTCTCTGGATTAGCTCAGAGCAGTTGGTTTTTAGTTTCTGGTTTTGAGTCTGGCTGTCCTACAACGCACTGTGTGGTCCAGGCTGGCCTCACACTGGTGGATCCCACACTTCTGTATCCAGAACACTGGGATTGAAAGCCAGTGCCACCATGTCTGCAGAGGATGAGCAGACAGGACAGGGACACACAGGCCACACACCACTGGGAATATTACGCGGTGCTGAGAGCGCCCCTCCCTCCCTCCCGTTTCTGAGACATACGGTTCTCGTGTTCGCCGTTAGTGCAGATGGCAACCACTAATACCTAGATGGGTGCTGAGCTATGGCAGAGGCTGCGGGCCTCGGGAGCTGACAGGAGGCCCAGTGCATCATGGGACTTCCAGGGCCCTCTGCAGAGAAAAGCTGTCAAGAAACCACTTTCCTACCGAGATTCCTGCTCTCCCACCACCGGCTGCGTCATGTGGTCACACTGCATACAGCCTCCAGGATGGAGCTTGCGAGTCCCCTCCTTCATTCAGCCGCTAGCACCCCTTTTCCCTGGACCCCATGCCACGCCTCCTGTTTACATCATTACCATATTTCCCTGAACACCTGGGCCACCATCTTGTTTGCATCATCATGCATTTGTGTACTTGGCAGCGATCCTAGTCTACAGCAGGTGTTTAGAGGACAGGTGCTGTGTGTTGAAGGAGTGCTTCTGCCTTTCATGTCTTTAAAAACTTGTCGGCGTGAGCCTGGCTGCTAGAATGACTCCCCAGCTCGCTCTAGGGGAGTCAAGGGCAGCCTTGGAAACATCAGCACCATGCCTTCAGGGTGCATGCCTCTTTCCACACTAAGTTGCACCCTGGTGCCAGAAAAAGGGGAGGGGCAAAGCAAACCCCTCTCCTTGACTACGTAAAAAAACTCGGCCACCTCCCCTGGGTTGAGGAACGGGGTTCACAAAGACCAAGCAATTCCAATTGGCCAAAGCACAGGGAGCAGTCCTCTGGGGAAGAGTTAAAGCACCCTGTGCTTTATCTCCTGGTGGAACGTTTACCCAAATGCGTTTCTTCGCTGCCCCCCATTCCCGTGGCCTAAACCACTTGTTATTTGGCCTGTGGTTCTCCAGAGGGTGTAGGTTCCATCATGGAGGGGAACCCAGAGCAGAAGGCTTGGTGGCAGAAGCAAGAGCTTCATCTGACGGTTCACGGGAGGCAGGGAGAGAAAAGACAGGAAGGATCAGGTTATCCAACCTCAGGACCTGCCCCCGGTCATGTACTTCCTGCTGAAATAAGACTCCAGCTCCTAAGGTTCCAGTGCTTTCCACAGCACCTCCAGCCTATGGCCAGGGCTTCAAACATGGGAGCCTGTCTGGACAATTCACATCCAAGTCATGACTCTTGGCATCACTGTCACAGTCATGTAGATTCTTGCTTTCCTGATAACCATTTCTTAATCTTTACTTCTGCTTTTTCATGAGAACTTCACCCTAAGTTAAAGAGCCTTGAAATAATTTCATTGATCTTGGAGATGTCAACTTGACTTTAGCCTGTGTCTTCAAAGGAAAGCCAGAAGATTCTCTCAAGCTCCAAGAAATTTGGCTTCACAAATTTCTTCCGGAACCGCACAGAGAACATGAAGTAGGTCCCGTAGAATCCAAATCAGCACCTTGCCTCAGCTTGCGTGCCTCCCCCTGCCCCCGGATCCTCGCGTTCAGCTCCAGGCTTGGGAGTGTGGGGACTGCACCTCAGAGGCCTTGAGGCTCAGATACAGGTTTGGGGGGCAGGTGGGTGGGTAGAGGGTGGTGGTGGTGGTAGACCCAGGCAAGCAGCAATTTTCTATGCTTCTGACAGCTTTGCCCCCAGTAATCCCCCCTAGTTGGATTTACACCCTGTTCATACACAGGAGAAACAAGCTCATCAAAAGCTAATTGTCAACATGCTGTGTGATTATAAGATATCCCGTGTTAAGCATGAGCACCGTGCCATAAATTCAATGACCTGAGTCCAGGTACCTGATGGGGAGCTGATCTTCATCCTCCACTGACCTCATCGGCATGCATAAGTATGAGCACGCGGCGTGGAACGCATTGCCCTGAAGAGTGGAAAGCCAGCACCTTTATAATTAGATACCCCCCACCCCTGGGCCTCCAGGATGTCTGAGCAAGAGCAGGGGCCTTGCCGGGAGCTCCCCCTTCTCTGAATTTCTTTGTTCCATCACCCCATTAATAAACACCCTCCAGCAAAAGGGAAAAAGGTCCGTGAAGCCAGAGCTGTCCCGATAAGAGAAGAGGTCACGCCCCACTGCCCATCTGTCAGCAGCGGACACCGATGTGAACGTCAGAGCCCAGCCATGTCACCCACAAGCCAAGGCTCAGCGGCGTGTGACCCGACTGGAGGCCAGGCAGAGGCAGGCGTGGCCAAGGGTTATACATTCTAGAATGCGGAATGTGGGTATTTCTCACCATCTCTGGGTCGTGGAGCATGTAGCTCGAGTGGGGGCCCAGTGGGGTCATTCTGTTGGTGTATTGTCGAGGTCGCTGGCTCAGATTCTTGTGTGACAGCAGGCAGAGAGGTGACGGGCTTTGGGGGAGGTGGTTGGAAGACCCCTGTGGATATCTGAAAAAGTTTAGTGGAGACTCATCTTGCTCTGCAGCTCAGCTCCACGCAGCCCCTCTTCCCTTCCCTGGTATCTGGAGACCCCCCTTTGCTAGGCAATTCCTCAACCCAGAGCAACCCGGCAAGTGGCTCCTGACCCTGAGCTGAAGACAAGTCGCTGTTGGCGCAGGGACTGCGTGAGGGACGTGCCCAGAGGGACAGTCTGAATGTGGAAGGAGGAAGTGAAGCCCCCCCCCCGCCCCCCGCGCGCCCACTCTCCAGGCAGCCCCTGGGGACCTCCGTCTCCCCGCTTCAACCATTGAGGTGTCTCCTGTGCGGGAGGTGAACCGCAATGACCAGGCCACAAAAAAGAGTGAATGCATTCGTGACTTAGTTTGAAGTTTTATCTAAAGGAGTAATACTCGTTTTCCCTTCTAGTAACCTACCCAATTTCATTGTTCCGTATATCTGTAAGTACATGCAACCTACGCATGTAACTACGCATCTATCCGCCATCTACCTAGCAACTCCTCCACCTGTCAACCATCTACTATCTATTGCTTATCACCAGCTATCACCTATCATCTAACAATCATTATCTATCATAATCTAGTCATCATCTACCAATTTATCATCTACCATCCACCATCTATCTTTATAGCATCTTTTATCTATTTTTCTGTCATCTATCATCTTTCTTTCATCTGTATCATTTATCACTTATCTACAACCATTATCTATTATTTACTATTATCTTTTGATCATCATCTATCCTTCATCTATTATCTATCATTATTTATCATCTATCTATCTACCATCTATCTATCTATCTACCTATAATTTATCATCTATCTGTCATTTATTTTACCATAATCTATTATCTATCAATCCTCTATAATCTATAGACCTCCCTGTCATTTATCAATCTGTCTACCTATTATCTCTCTATCATCTATCTATATCTATATATTATCTATCTGCCTGTCTATCCTCTATTATCTATCTATCCATCCATCCATCTCTCTAATCTCTATTATCTGCTTATCCTCTCTCTATATCTATTGTCTGTCTATTTATCATCTATCTGTTTGTCTATCTCTCTATGTATTTTCTCTCTATTATCTGTCTGCCTATCTGTCTGTCTATGATCTATCTATTGTCTCTCTATCATCTGTCTGCTTGTCTGTCAGTCATCTCTCTATGATCTATTGTCTTTATCATCTATCATCTGTTCTCTCTCTCTTTCTCTCTCTCCTCCTCATCACCATCTCCTTCTGCCTCTACATGCCCGGGCTGGCAGCCTCAGGGAGTGGCTGGTCCAGGCCTCTTCCCTAGTCGTAAGCAAAGGCCTAAGCTCCTCCCACAGTTTCAGTCTGAGGACACTGGATACAGTTAAGACGTCGTTTCCATTCACGAACTCAGTTAGCTGCAAAGATCAGGGTGCACAGGTGGGGTGTGGCTGCCCAAATGCCTGATGGCCCAGACCCCTCTTGAAGATCAACTGCCGCCTCCCCACAGCTCAAGGCATCTCTTGGTGTCCGCTGATGTCTCCCTCAGACCCTCGTGGAGGCATCTGAGCACAGAACAGAAACACCCGCACATCACCTTCCCCCGACGCTAGGCAAGTACAGCAGACCTGGAGACTCTTCCCACTGGGAGTGTCGGCCCCTTCCTGAATTCTGAGGAGATAGTGAGGCTAATCATGAAGAACGAGATCTTGTGTAACAATGAATCTTGAGGGAATAAGGTGGGATGAGAGTGGAGACCAACCAAACCCAACACCCGGAGGAGGAGGATGCGGTGGGGACCTTCTTAGTGCCAGACACCCCTCTGTGAAGTACAAACATGGATGGTGGGTGAGCTGCCTCCCAGCTCCCAGCACTGAGCCCAGCCCACAAACCCTAGCAGCTGAATTCTCCCATCTCTTGAGCCAGAGGGCTTTAGGGATTTTTTTAATTTGCAAGGAGATATAAAAACACAATCTTTGAAATTACTCATTTTGTTAAAGTTGGGATAATTCCATTCCATTTGTGTAACATTCTCTTTACTTATTCTTGGACAGTTTCACACCTCAAGCATGCAATTTAACATTCGTGTTTTGGGATCATGAAATTGAAAATGAATTACATGAGAAAATCCACTGCACCTTGGCTTTGCCGCACAGCACGGAGTGTCTTGCTTTAAATATGACCAAGAGGTCCAGCCTGTTCTTGGATTCCAGCACCTTACTCGGGTCTGGGGATAGCTGTGGTGAGCCCTACAGCAGCCAGGCACCCAGAAGCCAAGATTTCTCTTTGCTCAGCAGCTAGGGTGCTCCTGGGGCAGCCCCCCCCCCCCAAGAGCGAGCACTGCATCGCCATTCAGCACACAATGCATCGCTCTCTGTAAGGACAGAAATCAATGCAGGCTGCTGATTGGTGCCTGGCTCTGCCTGATGTTCTCCCCTGGGGCCTCAAGCTGCGCTGGCCAGTGTAATTTGCTGGTATCTTGGGCAACCCACAGGAAAGCACAGGCGCCTCCTCTTTCCCATGGTTATGCAAACGAGGCGGCCCCTGACCTGTGGGCCAGTCGGGCTTCTTGTTGGTGCTTGAACCTATTCCCCAGGGGAAGTGGCCTTGTCCCAAGACAAAGCTCTGAGCGCCCATGGCTCAGACAGGCAGGCAGAGGGCTGTCCTCTGTAACGCTGTCTGGCACAGACCAGACGGAGCTCATGTGGGCCCTTCACCGCATTCCGCATGCGTGGCTGCAATTGATCCATGCTGCACAGAACGTGCATCGCCAGCGAGTCCGCTGTCAGCGAGGAAACAGGCAGAGCAGAAGCTACAGAACCACCAAGGTCATGTCACCAGTGGCGGCCGCTGCTGCTGCCTATTCAGTGACTGCAGGCTGAAAGCGCATTTCTCTTTCTCTATAGCCTCCAGTTCACAACATGCACATGAACACACGAAGATGTGTGCACACACGTATGTGCATATTCAAGCACTGTGCACACATGCAAGATGTGTGCACATGTACACATGCACAAATACATATACAGGCACATGTGCATAGACATGCATGCATATATACATGCACACATGTAAGCACACAATGTCTAAACATGCATTTATAGACAAGCACACATACATGGATATGCATTTACACAAACACACGGATAAACATGAACACACATGTTGCACACATGTATGAGCACATACATCTCTACATATGCACACACACAAGCATATCTACACATGCATACACACATGCATATAAGAAAACACATGAACACACATGAACTCACATGCACATACATGTGAATACACATACACCTGTGTACACACATCACACATGTGTACGTGCACACAAGCAAAGAAGACGCATGTATACAACACTGGTGTGCGCACATGCGCATGTGTGCTCACACATGTACACACACAAGAAAGACCAACCCATGGACCCTTCTTGGAACACTGTAGACTGGCAAACTCTCCGTGTAAAGATGAATCAGAGCGTTTGTGTGGAGGGGGGCTGAGCTCCGCAGCCTTGGCATCTGTTTCTCTTGAGCTATCGCCCAGCACAAACGTTTTCTCTTCCCCCAGTGAGTCCATCTGTGGAGGACACGGGGTCTCCTATGAGCGGCTGGAGACACAAGGGTGACCCGGTCTTCTCCATGTGACAAGTGGCAGCAGCCTGGACGTGGTCACGCCCCAAGCTGGGCGGGCAACATAAGGAGGACATTCCATTGCTCCAGAGGGGCTTCATCTGAGTCGCTGTTTTACTTTGTGGAGTCTGTGCTAAGTATTGATTCATGATCAATGGGTTGATTTGAATTGGAGTCTCCACCAGGCTCGTTAGCACTCATTTCTTTTCTACAGTTTGTGGAGGAGGATGATATTAAAAATCAATTGTCACAGACTTTTGGAAGGAGAAGTTGATTTTTTAAAAAAAATTTTTTGGTTCAATTGCAAATTTGTTACCTCCTCCAACTATGGATCTATTCTCGAAGTGGATTACTAATCCTGCATCCCCAGCCATATCGGTTGTGTTTTTCCCACATTTACATCTTGGCAGAGGGAGGTCGGCTGTGTGGAAGGGGCTGAACTGTGACCTCTGTTCCCTGTGTAAACTTGGAAGTGAGGGCGAGAAAAGCCTTAGGCTGGCCGTCCAGTCTCGAGGGTCCACACAGAGCCGACAACCCTGTTTGCTCAATGCCTGAGAAAACCAGAGTCCCATGGGTCACGGCCCGTTTCACAAGTGCTGATTCCTTACTGCGGCCAGCATCTTAGACCTCGGATGCCTGGGTGCCCGGGTGCCACTCCAAGCAAGGGGGGAGGCAGGTGTCTTCCCGGGCCTCCCCACACGGGATTGGATCTTCTGAGAACCCATCAGTCACCAGGGTCCTGGTTTCCTGCTGTGTCCTCGAAGCCTGTGCAGACCCCACTGTGACGCACCTGGCATGGATGAGTTCTGAAAAAGTGCCGCATCAGCAAGTCAGCAAGTTATTACTGTATTAATCAGGGTCGCCGCTCACCAATAATTTAGCCAATAACATGGTATTTTTTTCTAACGAGGCATTTACTACATTTATTTCCTTTGTTGAGCGTGATCATAAATACAGTGAAATCTACTAATTTATGAAGCTTTTTATCTAATATAAGTGCATCTGCCAGGGTCCTAAATTCTCCTGAAGTCTCCACAGCCACACCCCACTGTCCTTGCTTCGACACGTTCATTTGCCCTGATACGCTCCTCTGGCTTCATCCGGGTCAATTCCCACTCACGAGACGCTCATGCAACATGTAGGAACTGACTTTATGTTCACAGGGAATGTAGCGACAAAGAAGAATAAAGTAGTAAATGCATCATGCTAAAACAGCAGAACATGGAGAAAAACACATTTTTTCCTTTCTTCATACAGACACATACACATGTCCCAGGATTGAGTTGTAAATTGACCATGAGTACATTGAGGAAAGCGTGGCAGGTTTTCTTCCTCCATAAATGTAGCCATTCTGGAAAGAAAGACGGGACAACTCTGGTTGTAGCAACTAAAATTCTGTGGGAAAGAAAATGTTATATAGCACATTGGGAAGAAACAGCAAAATGTCTTCAACTTATATCATGAAATGAAATAAACACTAAATAAAAAAGTGAATAATATAAACAGATCATTCAGAGAAAGACTCTGAACACAGCCGGCTTCTCTCTGAAGAGGGGTTTGCAGGTAGGGCTTGTAGACTTGACAATCTAGAAGTCTTAGTCATCCTGATTGCTAACACTGAACTGTCTGTAATGATATAAAAACGGACAACCCAGCTCTCCGTGCTAAAGATATCAGGGTGCCTGCCATCGCAGTTTTCCTGCGTTGTTGCCAATAAATCTACAACCAAATGGCTTACAGGGGAACAGTGGGTTTTATTCTGGCTTGTGATCATCCAGTTACAGTTCTTAATCTAGCTGGCCAGGAGAGCTCACGCCAGTACCAAGTCAAGGGCACACACCGTAGTCACAGGATGGCCGAGAGGGGACGATCCTTACTAGCCAGGCATGCTGGTCTGCCAAGTGCACAGAAAGATGCCACCTTCCCTAACCACAGATGTGGATAGGTGGTTGATTGATGTAGATGTATTTTCTTTCTTCATACATGTACTAGAACTTACTTGTATGTGTGTGTGTGTGCTTTGCTGTTTTGTCGGTTGGTGTAACCACATTGGTTCAACAGAGAATAATGTTTCCCCTGTGGGCGGGCGTGTAGTATGCTACCGTGTAGGTAAAGCATGGTCCACTAACCGAATCAAATGGTACAGTGCAGGCTCTTTCCAATCGTCTGCTCTTCCAAATACTGCAGTGAGGACTTGGGCAATGGCCAGGGGTTAAAACCTTTGTCTCACAAGCATGGACCTGAATTTGAGCTCCAGACACTGTAAAAATGCCAGATGGGTTGGTGCCCTGCCCGTAATTCTAGTCCTGAAAAGTGGAGCCTGCGAACCCCAGATCCCAGCAGGCTGGCTTGTCTGGGGTGCGCTCTGGTTTACTGAGAGACCAGGCTCACAGCAGCAAGGTGGAAGAGTGAGTGGGGGTGGTTCCCAAGGTCGGCCTTGGCCTCCACGGCACACATTCAAGTGCGCTTGTGTACATAAACCTGCGCGCGTGCACACACACACACACACACACACAGACACACAGACACACATACACACAGACACACACAGACACAGACACACACACAGACACACACACAGACACACACAGACACAGACACACACACACAGACACACACACACAGACACACACACAGACACACACACAGACACACACACAGACAGACACACAGACACACAGACATACACAGACACACACACAGACACACACAGACACACAGACACACACAGATACAGACACACAGACACACAGACACACACAGACACACACAGATACACAGACACAGACCCAGACACACACACACACACACACACACACTCACACTCACAAAAGAAAAAGTACCGTCATGGATAGCTTTGTGCACTTGTGTTGAAGAAGTACACAGCAAGGCCTTCACACTGTTGCTGCAAGGTATCACAAGCCACACCACAGGTCACCAGAGGTCACCACAGGTCACCACAGGTGCATCACCAAACACACGAATGCAAAGCACACCACTGCCCGGTTCCTCGTGGGCCTGCTACCTTGATAGCTGTGCACAACTTGGATGATGTTTCCTGCGCTTAAGGCCAACTGCCATCTGCTGTTCAGAAATAGCACAAACCCAGGTGAGCCTGGGCCTGCGGCCCCTCGGGAATTGGAGGCAGCAGTTGGACACAGTGAGGGTCCGAGGGTTCAGGCAGCTGCTCCGAGGTCTCAGGACGCCAGCAGGTGGCCACCAGGCACTCCCTGCCAGGGCACCTGCCTCTCGTTGCTTCTACGAGGTCGCCTGAGGTGTGTTCCGAGACACCAACATGCCTGCCCAGGGCTCGGCTCCAGAACATTCTACAGGGGTCGCCCTTGTTCCGTAGGGTCCACAGGAAGCCAGGGGCTGACAGTGAGGAGCGATGCTTACGGTTCTTCTCCTGACCCTACGTCGTCCCAGCCGGTCCTGTCTCCACCTCACTGTCTGTAGTTCCCGCTCAGGGATCCGGCTGCTGCTGATTTGGCGAAGTCTCCAGAGAGAAGATTCTGGAAGCAAATGACGTCACCCGCCTCTCCATGGAGGGGCCGCCCTCCTGGTGGTCCTCACCTGTCCTCTTCTCGCTCACCATCTCCCCGTGCGGTTGTCCAGGTCGCCACCTCGTGAGCAGAGATTGGCTCCTGGTTTGTTTCCCGGATGTCTTTCCAGACTCACATGGCTTTTTCTTAGACCCACGTTGGAATCTCAGATACCCGACGTGGAACTGTGTGCGGGGTGGTCCCCCCATGCCATGCATGCAGCTGGCCGGCCGTGGGGGAGGAGGACGCTTGGTCTGAGCGTCTCTTTGCTCCCAACACTCCAAGTCTCCTCGATTCTCAGCCCTTGCTTCTCCGTCACATGCTCACCACGGGCAGAGAACATCGGAAGTGATGGCTTCGCCTACCCAGTTTCCAAGCTTCCTGTGTTTATCATCAGTTGACTCTTCTTGTTTGCTTGTTAAATACATTTACTTATTGGGGAGAAAAGGAAGAGAGAGAGAGAGAGAGAGAGAGAGAGAGAGAGAGAGAGAGAGAGAGAGGGAGGGAGGGAGGCATACAGGTGGAGATCAGGAGACATTTTGTGGAAGCCAAGTGTCTCGAGGGGCCCAGGGATTAAACTCAGGTCTCCAGGTTTTCCGGCTGTCGCCTTTCCCACCGAGCCAGCTTGCCAGCCCCTTGCTCTTCTCGGACTGAGCCTTGGTCTCTGGAGACACAGCTGTCTCCATGTGACTTTGCAAAAAGGAGACATCTCTGAGGTGGGGCTAACGCCTGCCGGGTCCATCCTGGGGGGTCAGTGAAGGCGTTGGTCGTGCCTGGGGCCACACAGCGATCCCTCCTGTCTCACGGTGGTCTCTGTGCCCCCTCGGTGTTCGTGCCCCCATCTCTGTGCCGCTTCTCCCTCCAAACATGTCCCTATCACTCAGAAAGTATCATTAACAATAATGAAAGGGAAAAATAGGATCAGAGCTTATTATTTTTCTCTTCTTGCTTCCCTTCTGCTTAGTCCTGAAGGGGCTACCATCTTCGCGGCGAGCAAAACTCTCCGGATGGAGCTTGGCAGTAAACAGCTCGATATTCTTTGCAGGCTGGAAGAACATTTCCCACTTTCATTTTTAAATCTTCAGCTCGAGGGTTTGAGCTGAGTCTGTTCTGGTCCAGGCTTGAATGGCGGGCAGGGGAGAGGCAGGAGAGAAGGGTTGAGGCAGGGGAGGCGGAGGAGAGGTGGGGGGGGGATGGGGGAGAAGAGGGGGAGAGATGGGGGAGAGGCGGGGGAAAGGTGGGGGAGAGGGGATCAGAAGAAGGGAACCCGCAGCCCTGCAGGACAGGCTGGCATAGCGCCGTTCCGACAGAGTCTCCCACTCTCACCCTTTGCAGAGACACATTTGCTTTTCCAATTGTGATTATGGATTAATTTATGACCTTCTCAGTCGTCTGAGCCAGGTGGGGTTAATGTCCAGGGCAGGACAAGTCCCTCCCTTTATGAGAGCGATCACTTAAGGAAAATTAGGCCATTATTTTTTATCTCCCTCTCCTTGGCACTGCTGGCCACCACGGGCACTTCTGCGTGTGCCCCTCCCCTCCCCCTGCCCTTTCCTTCCTCCCCCCCTGCCCTTTTCTCCTCTCCCCTCTCCACTGGCTAGGGGGTACATCTTGATCTGCCTCCATACTAAGATTTCCCGAGAACCAAGAACATGGCCAATAGCCCGCCCAGGCTGCATTGTGCCCGCCATGGTCAGGAAGGGGTTTCTTTCTTTTTTTTTAATTTTTAATTTTGAGTGATTTTAGGGGTGATATCGCTGGGAGGGTTTTCAGTGCTGCAAGAGACCTAAGGGTTATGCTTCCCTTCTGTTGCTGAAGGCTGGACCCCAACTGAGGGAGGGACTGGAGGGGGTTGGCACGGAGAATGACAGCTCAGACCACAGGTAGATGGGCTTCTCGATCCCCTGAGTACTAGTCTTGTCTGTGTTTATTCTTTTATTTATTTGACAGAGAGACAGAGACAGACAGAGATAGAGACACAGAGACAGAGACACAGAAATAGAGAGACAGAGAGAGATAGAGACAGCCAGAGAAAGAGACACAGATAGATAGATAGAGAGAGAGAGATGGCAGGTGCATATGTGGCTATCAAGACAATTTTTGGAAGTTGCTTCTCTTCTTCTCCCACATGGACTCCAAGAATCAAACTCATGCTGTTTTTTTTCCTTTGAAAAAAATGCAAGCTAGCTGTGGTAAGATGCCTGCTCACACACCTGCTGGCCTGAGTTCAATCCCTGGATGCCCACATGGTGGAAGGAGAGAACTGAATTCTGAAGGCTGTCCTCCGACGTCCACCTGTGTGCCCCAGTGTGTGTGTGACGGGTGTGCATGTGTGGTGTGCATGCGTGGCCTGTATGCGTGGTGTGCATGTGTGATGTGCATGTGTGGTGTGCATGCGTGATGTGCATGTGTGGTATGCATGTGTGATGTGCATGCGTGGTGTGCATGTGTGGTGTGCATGTGCTGTGGCTTGCATGTGTGACCTGCATGCGTGGTATGCATGTGTGATGTGCATGTGTGGCGTGCATGTACGTGACTTTTCATCCCCCCTTAAATAAATAGGATGATGCAATCGAAAGTCAAAGGAAATTATCTTTTATTTTCACCTTTGCCAAGAAAGCACAGCCCCACCAACTCTGGGAACTGAGGAACTGTGGCAAATCCCTTCCCCCACCTCTCCAGAAGCAATGTGGTGAATCCCCCCACCCCATTCCCCTCCATAGGCACCCTGGCAAATCCCCCTACGCTCCACTCCCCCCAGCTCTACTGCTGCCTGAGACCCTGTAAACTTCTGGACAAGAAGGTGGAGGGCAGGTGTTGAGGTAGCATTAATGAGAGCCGCCCATGGACAAAGACGCCCGCCAGGCGCAGCACCCAGGGAGCCTCTCTCCAGATGGCTCCCTTTCCTTGGAGACAAACTAAACCTTCAGCTTCGCTGAACCCACTTAACTCAGTGTAGACAGCTGTGGCAGTGAGCTGCCGGCGTGTGCTGGAGATGGGATATGACCCTGTGGGCACCCCTGTGAGTGGTCATTTAGTTGGGAAAGACCTCTGAGCCAGCCTTTGGGGATTACCTCGGACGGTTTGGACCGTCAGGCTACCTGCCCCCAGCTCGTCTGTGGATGTAGAGTGGTCAGTTTCCTCGGCCTGATGCTGTTATGAACTCTCCAGCCGTAAGGGACTGTAACCTGAAGGTGTGAGCTTGCGCACCCCGGGGCTTGTGCACCCCTGGGCTTGCTGCACCCCTGGGCCGCTAACCTGTTTGGGTCCCGTATTCACTGCAAAGGTACATGTGAGGGTGAGGTCATAGCAAAGACCCCAAACTAAAGCTACGGAAAGAAACGTTCCCCCCGGAGCTGGGAACATGCCCACGGCCAGCGGTCAGGCCCGTGAGCTGCAAGTCTATGCGGCTGCCCAGGAGCTGCTGGCAGCATGAATGGACGACCTCGACCTTGGCCACTGACCATTGCTCTAATTCTGAGTAGAAAGCTGTAGAATGTGGCGCAAGGCTTGAATCAGTTCTAGCAAAAAAAGAAAAAAGTAACAAAGATGGCTCCCATCCGCTGGCATGCTCCGCCAGCGTGTAGTTTAAACGTGTCGGAGTCAGGCTGGGGAGAGCTCTGTGGTTAAAGCGCTTGCTGCATAAGGACCAGAATTCGGATCCCAAAGCATGTAGAGTGCCGGCTGGGTGTGGCAGCCAGCCTGTAAGTCCAGCCTTGGAAGGCGGAGCCTGGGAACCCGCAGAGCACGCTGGGTTTGGGCCGAGATCCCTCTCATGAGGAGTGGGAAAGTGATTGGGAGAGATAGCACTGCTGCTTTGCCAAAGATGCTGTGAAGGGATGTCATTTTCCCCTTTTCATTGTGTATGTTTGTGCATGTGCGTGTGCACACGCACCACAGGACACCTGCATGGAGGTCAGAGACGGCTTGCAGGACTCAGATCCCTGCCCCACTTAAGTGGGATGGGGGGAGTCGAACTTAGGTTGTCAGGCTTGGTGGCAAGCCATTTAGCCCAAGTGCGAAGCTGTCCACACTGATGCGTAGGCAGAGTTAGTCATGCTAGGGGGTTGCTCTGCACTGGAAGCTGCCGCGTCCCAGAGAAAACATGATGTGGATGGAAGGGCCCACAGCTGGGAGCTGCCTGGTGGACACAGCTGGGAGATTTTCTTTCTGTTGCTTGTTTTCCCAGCAGCTCTTAAAAATATTTATTTGAGAAAGATAGAGGGCTGGAGAGGTGGCTCAGGGGTTAAGCCTCTGCCTTGCAGGCGGAAGGTCCTGAGTTCGGATCCTAGACCCCACGTATAGATGCCGGGCAGAAACGAGGGTGGCCTGCATTTCTGGTCCTGGTGAGTGGAGCCTGTGAATCCCAGGGCAGAGTAAACAAGGAGGAGGTGGAGGCATCCGTGGTGGTTCCTGAATTTGCCCGTGGTTCTACACACACACACACACACACACACACACACACACACACACACACACGTACATATGCACACACGCACAAATTGAATAAAAAAATAAAAAATAATTTAAAAAAGAAGAAGATAGATAGATAGATAGATAGAGAGAGAGAGAGAGAGAGACTCACAACATGCCACACGCATGTACACAGAGCACACATACACACTCCATACCAGCAACCAGGGCTGGTCAGTATCACCAAGTGTTTCTGGAACAAACCACCCCAAACAGAAACACCAGAAACACATGCATATCGCACACGCGCGCGCACACACACACACACACCATACCAGTAAGCTTCAACCAACCAGGTTCAAGTGCTACTGTAAGGAACCAGTCTAAACTGATGGAAACATGCGTATGTACAGACATGTGCACATATGAGCACACACACACAGGAGCACTCACACAGATACACACAGGTGCACCCACACAATGCACACACAGATGTGCACACACATGCATACACAGAGATGCTCTCAGGTACCTACATGTACACACACATATGTACAGACAAGTGCACAAACACATGCGCACACACTGGTACACATACAGAGGAGCACATGCACATAGGCACACATGAGTACACACATAGATGTGCACACACATGCACACGCAGAGATGCAGAGATGTTCTCAGGTACGTGCATGTACACACATATGTACAGACATGTGCACAAGCACATGTGCAGACATGCACACACAGGTGCACACACAGAGGTGCACATAGGTTCACACATGTGCACACACATATGTACAGACATGCACAAATACACGTGCACACATGTTCACACATAGGAGCACGGAGATGCATACAGGAGCATACATGTGCACATACATCCATGCACACACACAGGTGCACACAGGACCAGTGCTTCAACTCGCACAGAACTTGCCCGGGGAATGACACCTGTCCCCCTGGGTAACGGTGAGGTGACTGCTAACTGGCTTCACCCGGTCCTGTGCACCAGGCATGTTGATGCTTTGACAGAATCATCTATCCAAAGAACGAGACGGGCCTCCCTGTACCTCCTGAGCCTCTCTCACACCTCACAGTTTCGCTGAAGCCCTGCCCACTGCGGGCACCCGGGCAACCCTTGGCCCACAGCACTCAGCCCTCTCCCTCGGCACTCTGGCTGTGGTCAGGCTTCTCTCTCTCTCTCTCTCCTTTCTCTCTCTCTCCTTTCTCTCTCTCTTACAAGGGTCAAGCCAGTCTGGGGCTAGAACACCTTGGATGTGGCAGAGGGCAGGGAGAGGAGACAGTGTCCCCCACCCTGTGGAGTGCAGACAACTACAACCCTCCCCTCAATCCCCCCAAATGCTTCCAGAGGACCTACCACTGTAGCAGTGAAGAAATGGCGCTTCCAAGGAATTCAGCTGCAGAGTTTACATGTGATGCAAACGAGAGCATTTGAGTCTACACCCATCTGAGTCTGCAGTCCTCGTCGAGACATTGTGGGACCAGGACTGTGGAATGACTCTTCAGTTTTCAGCAGGTTGCACCCCTCCCTATTGCCCTGTCCTCACACACTATGACTTTATTATGCTATCAATAAGCATTTGGCTCTGGGGGGCCATCTGCTGTCTTGTTACCCGCAGTGGCTCTCGTGAGCATTGGTCACCATCCGACAAGGAAGAGACAGAGGGAGATGCTCACGTCTCCAAGGGAAAGCAACGTCTCATCTCAGCGTGTGGGACAACTGTTGTGAGCAAAGGTTTTCAGAGAGAGGGGAAAGGAAAGGGGGATCTCCATTAGAGTTGGGAAGCACCAGTTTGGTGTCACCAGAGAATACAGCCAACAGCAAGAGAGAAAACTTGAGGGGTGCAGCAGCTGGTCTTAGGGGACTTTGATGCCAGTGTAGCCCTCAAGACTGTGTGAAAATTAAACTTTCTAAAGGGTTCCGAGGACTCACATCTGGGAAGTAGATTCCAGAAGGAGCCACGCAGCAGGAACGAACTGAAGTTACAGCATAAGACGGAAAAGATAGAGTGGGGGTGTGAAGCCAAGATGCTTCCCGGGAATGGGGACGGCGATGGGGGGTTCTGGCTGTGCAGGAGGCATGCCGCCCACTTGCATTCAGGATGCCTCCTTGCCGCCTGATCTGACCAGCCCCAACCGCCTGTCTCTGGGTCCTCGGGCTGTGGCCTTTCTCTTTCCCCAGAACCTGCATCCACACGGCTTGTCAGTCCCTCCCGACCTGGCTGCTGACCAGGCTTCAGGCGACACGTCCGCTTTGCCCCCCACATCTCCCCAAGGGCTCAGTCAGCGGGCATCAGGGGAGCAGATGGATGGATGAGGCGTCCTCGAGGTGCAGCCTAGGGCAGAAGCCCAGGAGCCGGCTTGGTGGTCCATCGCCTTTGCGGCAGTAGGACCCCTTGTCCTCCCTCCACACAGAGGCCACCCTTGTCCCTCTGGAGATCACTCCATGGGGAGCTCACGGTGGCCCCCAGGCTTCCAGAGATCCGATTCCCTGTCACCGGCTCAGCGGGACAGCCGCTGCCATTGCTGTGCCGGCCTCTCCGGCCCCATGGACACGGGTGAGCAGCTAGTGGGATGATTGTTCACTCACGACACCCCTGACCCTCAAAACCATCACATCTGAACCCCTTTTTATGACAAATATCTTCTAGCACCTTCTCCTGCTGGTCTGAAATGAAATTAACGGATAATATAACCTTCCTACACACATATTTTTTAAAAATCAATATAATTCCCTAACTGTAATATAAAAAAGAAATAAAGGGAAGTAAGTTATAATAAAACAGTGCGTATTTCAATACACAGACGCCCTGGCACGCCAGCCCAGGGAAGGTCAGGACTGTACCAATCCTGCCCTGCACTGGTGCAGACAGACCTGAACCAGCTCCTTGAAGACCCCAGCGCTGAAGCAGCTCTGCCAGGCTATTTTCTGAACCGGCCAGCACGTCTTAGGAGCTAAGGATCATTTTCTCATCCAAAGAGGAACCAGAGAAAATTTTTAAAAATTTTTAAAAATTTTTATTATTTATTCAATTGTGTGTGTATGCGTGTGTATGTGTGTGTGTGTGTAGAACCACGAGCGAATTCAGCAACCACCATGAACGCTTCCACCTCCTCCCTGTTTACTCTGCCCCCAATTTACAGGCTCCACTCACCAGGACCAGAAGCGCAGGCCGCCCTCGCTTCCGCCCGGCATCTATACGTGGGGTCTAGGATCCAAACTCAGGACCTTCTGCCTGCAAGGCAGAGGCTTAACCCCTGAGCCATCTCTCCAGCCCCAGGACCAGAGAAAATTGACACAGACCGTTTGAAAACGCGAACCCAAAGCCGGTCCTTGATCAGCCACTGAGAGAACCCGGGCGGGCACAGCCCAGCACTTCCCGGTTCAGGGGACCGCATGCTGGCCGTTTAGAAGGCGCAGGGTGGGCCGCGCACCCCCAGCCTGACCCACCTCAGAGCACAGGCAACAGGAAAGACTCTGGGGGTCGGATGAGTGATAAATGTCCTGTTTTGAGTTCTTTAAGTCATCATGCAGCTCGCCTCAAAATTAGAACATGGTTCAGAAAGCTATCTGGGTGGGCGAGCCCCTGCTCCCAAGCATGGAAACCCGAGTTCGATCCCCAGAAGCCCACGAGGTGGAAGGAGGAACTGACTTCTGAAAGTTGTCCTCTGACGTCTATACATATTCCATGACACCCATGTTCTCTCTCTCTCTCATCCCTTCTCTCTCTCTCTTCTCTCTCTCATTCTTTCTCACTCTGCATTTTCGTCTCTCTTAAATAAGCAAACGTTTACAGAAAGTTAGATGCTAAGGCAGTCAGTAGCCATGTTCCATTTCTAACACACTAATCATATGTTGCAGTTCTCCTTTGCCCACCCGAAACAACTTCAGAGACCCGTAACCTGCTGCGCACATTTCCCACAAAACAATGCTTCTGACAATACGGAGGAAAAATGAGGATCATTGACAGCAAAATCACACATCTATACGTTATTGCGCATGTGCCCGGGCACAGGCAGATTAAAGAAGTGGGCGCAGAGGCTGAGGTTGGTATTGTGGGCACAGCTGTGGCACGGGGCCAGCAAGACGCTCAAAGGTACTTCACCTGCTGGCAAACCTGGCAGCCCCCATCCTGAGAAGCCCACATGGTGGAAGGAGAGAGCTGACCTCCAGTCACGCACATCTCTCTCTC
>JALPQD010001045.1:58492-179521 GCA_023101885.1 Typhlomys cinereus | reverse complement strand
AGATGAGGTGATCTGGAACAGAGCTGGTCCCAGGTCTGTGTCAACAAGCTTATTCATTAAACAACACTTTCCATGATGTAAATGGATTTCATCAGAGAATTTGAAGTTAACTTGTGAGAGGAAAGGGTCACAAAGGACCCATGTAGTCAGAGCTGTGGGAGACACATGCAGCATTATGTACTCCATTGTCCCAGATAAATGACATTCAGCATGTATCAGAATATTTTTTGTGTTCCATGAGTCCCTCATCTATTTCACAATAGTTGCACTTGTCTCCTATAACCTGGAGAAACAAGAATCATGTTAAATGCAGAAATTTCCAGAACCTTTTGTGATGACTTTCACTTGTATGCTCTCAACAGTGCTAATCACTCTGACACAGACCTCAGATTACAAATAAATAAACATTGATGTACTTTAAGTGTCAACTATTACCACAGAGTGATGACTTGACTATGTTTCATCCTTAATTAGATCATTGTTTTAAATGTCAGAGGCTTGCCAAGTAATGATCTACCAGAGACAAATGGTCAAACCTCAATTTGTTTTTGTTTAAATATATAAAAGATACAATTTCCAAGATCAAGGCACAAGTAGGTGAGTTAACTAGTGATATCCTATTTCTTGGTCTGTGGATGGAAGATAATGTGTTTGCTGTGATCACCCAGAAGAAACAAGGAAGCAAGCAACCTCTAAATTTTTGTGGTTGTGTATGCAAGTATGTGTGTGTATACCAGTGTGTATACAGAGTACACTCAAATGTGGGTGCTTGTAGAGGGCCAAGCATATCATGGAGATTATCTTCCAAATCCTGCCTCCTTACTGCTCTGCTCTTGAGTCTCTCAGACTCTACATTCCAAGGTTGGAAGTGCAGGTCACCACCATTTCAGTCCCACTTTTTATTTGAATCCAAGTCTGAACTCAGCTCCTTCTGCATGTAAGACAGAAACTTTAACCCCTGAACAATCTCTTCAAATATTTCTAAGTTTTTCAGAGTACACTAATCCCATGTATGATTTTTTACCCTGTGGCTCCTAGGCAAAGCTAATTAGTTCTCAAATTATCATTTTTCTTTTTTGCACTAGGAGCTATAGTTACACCCATAAACATTTTATAGGAAATTCAGAATTGGTACATAGTTAGTCAAAGATTGTGATTAGAGTCAATCCACAGAACCCATGATCTCTGTGCAGGATAAAACACCATTTTTTTATCAATCAATTGGGAAACAAAACTTTCATTGAGAATTTTACATATGAAACAAAATGAATGTGTGTCCTTGTCCCATTCCCATCTTCTAACCTCCTTGTCCACCCTCACCTCCTTCACAATCCAGCTATGTCTTACCCACCTCCCATCCCTATGCTCCATTTGGAGGCACGTGTGCTAGATCTGGGGAACCAGATCTCTGTGGTAGTGTATTTGTCCTTCACAGGACAAGCTCACAGTGAGGAGGCCCCTTTTAGTGGTCCAGAATCTGCCAAATGATTTCATTTTTGGTGTTTATAAACACCATTATTGCAAAATGGAATCTTAGATCTTAAGTCCTTGTGTTTGCCTCCTCCTCTCTATCATACTTTTGTGACCCCCACTTTTGTGTTTATGGATTTGCAATACTAAAATGACAGAATTGAAAACATCAGCTGCCTTTCCTTTCTTATGAACCTCTACTCATAGTATCACCATTGGCTTCATAGTAAATCTGTGTGTTCTGTTTTAAAAAATAATTAGGATGGTGATGACATATGTTTGTCTTCTGAAAGCCATCTGACCTCCACCCATGCACCATGGCATTACTGTACTCTCTCTGTCTGTCTCTGTCTCTGTCTCTGCCTCTGTCTCATCCTGTCTCTCTTTCTCTCTCAAATAAATCAATAATCTACCCTGGCCACACCAATCTTCCAGGGCGGATTGACCACATAGCCTGGCCCATGAGAAGGCAGCTCAGTTTCTCATTTAACCTCTCACACACACACACCTCACTGTCTAACAAACCCTAGCTTTCCTTCAGCCCTCTCCCCCCATCCTGCTAATCATTAAACAGCTCCAAGAACTTTATAGTGTCACTGAAACCTCAGACCATTACCAGTGGCCAGTAGCATACAATGGAAGTCTCCAATAATCTCACAATTCAACAGAAGAAAAACTTTTCACATAACCCTAAAATGAGTATCCCATTTTATTTTCCTTTTAACATCAGTTTATATCCACAATACCTTAAGATTTCCATAAAATGCACGTAAAGCCCATATACCTACCTTTTGGTATTAGTCATTTGCCATCTCATACCCCTAATCATCTATAAGCAGCCATATCTCACATAATTCAAAAGCCTTGTTATTATATTACCCTATTATCTTCTTAGAGCTGATTCAATACTTAATCCAAACTTCATCCTAACAACCTTGACACCTACATTTTAATTTCTCATATATAACTAGACCAAAACGCTTTTTCCTCCCTTAAACAGAGCTGGGTGTACTCTCCTTGGATACCACAATAACCTTAACAATTAACACCCTGAGAAACCATAGACTGGCCCCTTTCACACCCAGTCAGGACTCAAAACAACCATAAAATATCGTAATTTTATTGAACTCAAAAGAGTCAGAAATACATGACAAATAAAGAATCCTGAGGCCAAACAGAAAATAACAAAGTCACATATTCAATCCAAAAAAAACAAAAACCAGGACAAAATGCTCCTAAAATAACAATGACCCCCATAATGATAGATTCAAAACAGAATAAATTCTTGGATATTAGCCAAGAAACCTGAACCAAGCAATTCAAGAAGAACTCCAACAAGAGTTGGATAAGTGCTTAATAAACAATGAACATAATAATAATAGGCATTTGTATGATATGAAAAATGAAGCTGAAGAAAGATAAAAACATATAGCACTAGAAAAAATCTCATGTAGAGATTAAACTTGAATTAAAAACAAGCTATAATACAAAAATGTATAGAGAGTCTCATCAACAGAAGTAACAAAGGATATCAGAACTAACAAATAGAATATCAGAACTAGAGACAAGATGGCAGATCAAAACTGTTTGATTAAAGAGGCTGAAGAAGTTAAAAAAAATTGAGAGGAATATTCAAGAACTTTGGGACACCCTGAAAAATCCAAACTTGTGCATTCATGGAAACCAAGTACGAAGAGATTATTTCACACTACCATAAACAAAAACTTTCCACATCTACGGAGAGAGATTTCCATTCACAAACAATACATGACATATGTCCCAATCAGATATGACCAAAATAGAAACTCGTAATGTCAAATAATAGTCAAAACACTGCAGATCCAAGACAAAGAAAATGTTTTGAGATCTCAAGGTAGAAAAATAAGTCACGTTTAAATTTAAACCTGTTATAATAACAGCTAATTTTCAATGGAAATAATAAAAGCCAGAAGAGCTTGATGAAACCTATGTCAGGTTATGATTGAGATCAAATGCCAACCCAGGCTGATATACCCATCAAAACTATCAGTCATGATTGAAGGTGAAGAAAAATTTTACAACATAAGTTTAATGAGAACTGCATGACCACTGAACAGGGCATACAGAGGATACTAGAAAAATTTGCAAATGTGGAGAAAAGATAAGTCTAAAATAAGTATAATTATTAGTATATATTTTTCTATATATATTATACATATAGAAAAGGAAATATAATGCCAACAGAGCTACTAAGCAAAGAAACATACATGTAAAAATAAAAATGATAGCAATCACAAACATTTCTCAATTATACCCCTAAATTTCAGTGTACTTCACAAATCAAAAGACACAGGCTACAACCATGGATTAAAAAATCACAATGATCAGCGGAGGGAAGTCCCGAGACAAAGGAGCACTGTCGCCTCTGTCTCCACGATGGTCCAGCTGCAGTAGCCCGGGGACTTTGAATATGTTGGGGATCGCACTCAGCAGACTTGCCCAGGAGAGGAAAGCATGGAGGAAAGACCACCCCTTTGGCTTTGTGGCTGTCCCCCCTAAGAACCCAAAGGCACGATGAGCCTGATGAGTGTGCCATCCGGGAAGAAGGGGACTCCATGGCAAGGAGGATTGTTCAAGCTGCGATGGTCTTCAAAGATGACTATTCATCCTCCCACCAAAGTGTAAATTTCACCCAGATGTGTATCCTTCAGGCACAGTGTGCCCGTCCATTCTTGAGGAAGACAAAGACTGGAGGCCAGCCATCACGATTAAACAGATCTTATAGGAATACAGGAACTTTAATAAACCAAATATCTTATTAGGAATACAGGAACTTTTAAATAAACCAAATATCCAAGACCCAGCGCAAGCAGAGGCCTACACAATTTACTGCCAAAACAGAGTGGAATATGAGGAAAAGGTTTGAGCACAAGCAAAGAAGTTTGCTCACTCATAAGCTGCGGCCCTGTGACTCCATAAGGAGAAAGGGGTTGGCTTGGCAAGAACTTGTTTACAACCTTTTGCAGATCTAAGTCATACAGATACTAGTCGTCTGGGAGGGTTGGGTGGGTGCATTTTCCATTTCTGCCACTGGCATACAGTGAATTGCCCCAGTTTTTCATACAGGGTCTCTTCCTTCAGTCTTTTGTATTTTTGATTGTTATGTAAAACTTGCTTTTATTTTAATATTGATGTCAGTATTTCAACTGCTGTGAAATGATAAACTTTTGTCCTTGGGTGAGCCCCTAGGAGGTAGTTCCTTCGTGCTTGGATGCAGGCATGCTTCACCAGCAGCTCTCTAGCTGCCATGGACATTCTCTAAAACAGACCACATGTTGGACCACAAGCAAGCTTCCACATATAGAGTGAAGTGGAAAATATATCCTGTGCTTTATCTGACCAGTACGGAGTAAAGCTAGATTCACAACAAGGCAAATGACAAAAAATAATCTTGGAAATTAAACAACATGATACTGAATGAGAAAAGAAGTTCAGACAGAAGTGAAAGTGGAAATTCCAAAATTCCTGGAAAAAATGATAATGAAAACACACCATATCAAATCTCTAGGAAATACAAAGAGAAATTCTAAGAGAAAAGTTTACAGCACTCCGTACATACATAAAAAGGAATGATCCCTGGAAATGTTTCTTTGAGTTCTGAGGCCATTTTTTTAATTGGGACATTTATCTCCTTAGTGTTTAGTTTTTAAGTTCTTTGTGTGTCTACAGCCATACAACCCTGAACGCACCCAATCTCATCTTAAGTTCTCTGTGCACTCTGGATAATAGAACTCTGTCAGATCTGTGGTTAGTGAAGATTTTCTCCCATTCTGTGGGTTGCCTTTGTGCTCGAGTTACAATCTCTTCATCTGAACAGAAGCTGTTTAATTTCATAAGATCCTATTTGATGAGTGTTGATTCTAATGACTGTACACTGTACTACTGGATTTCTGCTTAAGAACTGTTGGCCTAGCTCAGTCACTTCAGGTGAGTTTCCTATCCTTTCAAGTAGGGTTTTTGTAGTCTCTGGCCTAACATCCAGGTCCCTGATCCATTTGGAATTAATTTTTTGTGCATGATGACAAGTATGGATCCAGATTTAATCTTCTGCATGCAGATATCCAGGTTTACCAGCATTATTTGTTGAAGATGATGTTCTATTTCCAGTGAATTTTTGAGCGCCTTTGTCAAAGATCGAATTGGTTGTAATTAGGTGGGCTTATATTTGAGTCTTGAACCCTTATTCATTAATCTACATGTCTATTTTCGTGCCAGTACCAGGCTCTTTGCTTAGTATGGATTTGTAGTATAGATGAAGGTTGGTGTGGTTATAACTCCCAGCAGTGTTTTTGTTACTTAGGATTGTTTATGCTGTTCTGGGCCTTCTGTGCTTCCATATGAATTTTGATATTGTCAATTTTTTAAAGAATTGATTAGGGATTTTGATTGGTATAGTGCTGAATATTTATTGCTTTTGATAGGATAGTCATTTTTATGATGTTGATTCTGCCAATCCAGGAGCATGGTAGGTCTTTTGATGTTTTCTCTAATACCTTTTTTAGGGTTTAAAGGTTTCATTATAAAGATCTCTCACTTGAGAGGATGTGGAAAGAAGGGAACTCTCATACATTGCTGGTCAGAGTACAGGCTTATACAACTACGCTACAAATCAGTATGGCGATTTCTAAAATCTTAGATTGTAATGTACAAGATTCTGCTATAACACTACTGGTCATAATCCTCCATAATGCAGAAATTCACTACAATGACAGAGCACAACAGTGTTCATTGCAGCACTATCTGCAATAATGAAGCCATGGAATAAACCCAAATGCCTAATAGTTGGCAAATGCATAAGGAAAATGTGGTATGTTTATACAATAGATTAGTAATCAGCCATTATTGTTGCTGAATCCCCAGCTGGGCCAGCTGGGGGGAAGAGAGGGCCTCGAGGCGAATGGGTGAGTCAGCAATGGGGTCACCACCAGACCCCAGGAATCAGGTGAGAAGCAAGCTGAGGCAGATTCAGAGTCATTAAGGGTGTTTGGGATTATATAGGGTCAGGGTCCAATAAGGTGTTGCCATCTCTCCTCCGAGGGACAGCCACCAGTCATTTAACTATTTACTAGGTGTCCAGTGCAGGTGCAGGTTAGACAGCCGCTTCCCATTGGTTGTTCATGCCTCCGCTTGCATGGTCTTCTGTAGGGACATGTCCGGGGCATGTCTGTTCGTGCCCAGGCTTTTCCATAGCTGGGAGGCAGGCTAGGTCCTCCCTGAATCAGTAGTGCTACACATTATAAAATATTAATTAATGCAATTTTCTGGGAAATAGATGGAATTTGAAAAAATCATACTGAGCGAAGTATCCCAGCACAGAAATTTAGACCCATGTGTACTCCCTAATAAGTGGATCATAGTTCCAAACCTACTTAATGACATACTGAAAGATAAATCTCTATAATACTTAGTGTAATTGCGAAGGGTTATAAACAGGAGGGAAGAGGAAGGAGGGCCTCAATAAAAAAGGCGATAGGGGATCACACAAGAACACAGGCTAGGGCCTCTCTGAATCGCTAGTGCCACATTTCACCCTGTTATTTATATATTAATTTTTTCAGTGGGGACCATGATACCTGGGGTAATCCCGAGCCTCCTCAGCTGTGTGGAATATAGCTGACTATGCCTGGCTTAGGTTGTTCACCTAACCGGGTTAGGTTGTGGAGCCTAACCCAGCATTGACTACCCAGTCATGAGACAGTCGTGAAGGAATCATGGTCCCAAAGAGAACGCAAGGTGGCAGAGAAAAGCAGGTTTCTTCTTGCAGGGGCCAGCTGAGAGGCTGTAAGTGGGGCAGATGGAGAGGCTGCAGGCAGGGCAGACAGAGAAATGATCCAGAAAAGCTGGTGAGACACAAATCAAAACCTAATAATTGTAAATTAGTAAGGCATAGCTTCAATGGAGGATAGCCAGGCTTCCAATGGGTCTTTGTTGGCCTTTGGAATATCAGGGGCCTGAATGGATGCCCTGAGAACCTGCCTAAAGCAGGCTTGTGTTGTAAAGGCTGAGTCCTTATGGTTTTCCATTTGCATCCAAATAGACAGTTAGCATTAAAAGGGCAACTCCAAAAGTTAACCAAGTTACCAAATTTAAGGTGAAAAGAAGGCAGGTATCCTGTCCCATAATTGTTTGCCAAAGGATCAGCAGTAATATTTTGAACTTTAGTCTCATTAATTTTGATATGTCAAAGGATAGTTTGAAACATTCCAGTGTCGTTAATATTGGTGGGCAGGAGGCATATGGCACCTGGACTTCCCTCTTACGGCCAGGAAAAAGTGCTCAAGACACATTTAAAGCATTTTTTTCTTTGCCTGCAGGGAAGGGAATTTCAGGTTTGTCAGCTGGGGTGTGCCTGCTAGTATTTTACCCCTTTAGGCAGATGGATCCTCAGAGAAACTCCTTAAGTAACTTAGCCAAAATCTTGCAAGAAAAAGGAAACATGAACCTGAGTTGGCCCAAATGCACTTAGAATTTCCTGAAAACAGATTATGCTGGGTCGGCATTGATCCTGGAGCACACAGGAGCATGGGATTAGAGAGCAGATTTGTCCCAAGAAAGGGAGCTCATACATACCAGAGAAGGAATAAATTCCAATGAACTTTTAGAAGACAATTATACTTTCCTGGTTGCTAGATTTGATGGTATAAAATTCTCAAAAGAAGTCAGAGGAATGAGCAAGTTTGATCAAGCAATATCATAGTAGCTTTGTTACTTTGGAACACATGGTAAAACCTTTAAGAACACAATGGAATTTTCATTTGTAGTCCCATTAAAGATCAAAACCAAGCAAGAACATTTTTTATGAAAGAAAACTTGCAATCTATCAGAAAAACAATTGTGATTGATATAAACATAAATAGTTAAGGCCTTATGTTATTAAAATTATTCATTCTCATTTTTAAGTATGCATACATGTATTTAAAATGGCATGCCAAAATTTTTATATCAAGCGCAACAGAAATAATAAAAATTGAAGTGGCCACAGATTTCTTTATGTTGAAACACAAGACATACAGCACAGAACATATAAACATACAAGCACATGAACAACTTTTACCGGCAACTGTACAATTTACCAGCAACTGCTTAAAATTACCCTTGAAAGGTTTATCAAAGGCAGATTAACATTTAGGAAAACCTTATTTAAACAAGCCTCATATTAGTTAAGTCTGGCAGCTTAGCTTAATTATGAAAAACATCTAGCAAGAAAAACATTCTTATCCATAGTCCGGTTCCCACATATTCTCTGGGGGGATCCAAGGTGCTAAAACCAAGCCTCATTCCAGAATTCCTGTAGGCCAGCAGTCTTAACCTCGAGGCCTCTAGTCTCTAAGAGAGATTTTAAGACATGTATCTGGGGTCCTTCAATGTGAGGGGAGGTTGCCCATTTTTTAAAGAACAGAGATGAGACCAAAAGAAACCAGATGAGACAAGGAATATATCGATTCAATTGTCTTGTGTTTGGTGGGGGGCTTCTGAGCTCATTACTCCCCGGCCATATACATATGGTGCCTCCGGTCAGGCCAATTCAATGTAATCGAACCTGGGCTCCCAGTTCTGAGGGGACCAATTTCTCACGTGAACTTGCTGGAGAAAAGCCTTGTTTTAGAGGGGCTCTTTGATCATGGGAAATCAAAGAATTGGGGCTCCTTGATTATGGCAAATCAAGTGAGTGATTGTTTTCCTAACTTTAAGAGGGGCTCTTGATCATCAGCAATCATGCAATTGTTCCTAGGGACAAACAGGGAAAGGAGGAAGAGGGGGGCCACCTGCTCACCTTCAGGCACCTAAGCACATAACAGAAAAGGCTGCTCACCGAACTTTAAGAGAATGGGTGATCTCCTACATTGAAGCAGCAAACCCCAGTTGGAGCAGATGTTGCCAATCCCCAGCTGGGCCAGCCAGGGGGAAGAGAATCGAGGAATGGGCAGTCGGCTACGGGGTCACCAATCAGATCCTGGGAAACAGGTGAGGAGCAAACAGATGAGTGTGGACATTCAGAGTCATTAAGGGCATTTGGGCTTATAGGGTCAAGGTCCAATCAAGTGTTGCCATCTCTCTTCCAGGGGGCCATCACTCATTTAACTGTTTACTAGGTGTCCATGCAGTGCAGGTTAGACAGCTGCTTCCCATTGGTTGTTCATCCCTGCCTGCATGGTCCTCTGTTGGGACATGTCTGGGTGTCTGTACGTGCCCAGATTTTCCATAGCTGGGAGCCAGGCTAGGGCTCCCTGAATCAGGAGTGCCACACATTATAAAATATTAATTAATGAAATTTTCTGGGAAATAGATGGAATTTGAAAAAATCATACTGAGCGAAGTATCCTTGACACAGAAATTTAGACACCATGTTATCCTAATAAGTGGATCATAGTTTCAAATCTACTTAGTGACATACTGAAAGGTAAATCTCTATAATACTTAGTGTAATTGAAAGGATTATAAACAGGAGGGAAGAGGAAGGAGGGCCTCAAAAAAGGAGATAGGGGATAACACTTCAGTAGAGAGCACAGTCTATTGTCAAGTATTGCAAGTAAGCAGCCAGACATCTGGTGCAGCTCACTCTCACTTCATTTCCTGATCACTTGCGACTGAACAGGTTTGTTCTCACCAATCAGGGAGGATATAGGGACTGGCAGATATATGGTAACCATCAAGCAAATAGGACACTGACTCTACCACTGTTGTGTCCTAGTTCTATTCTTCCATTGACTTTTGAGTCTCTTCTTACATTAAGATTTTCATTTAAAGAGTCTTTTATCTTTGGTTAGTAGGTAACTTCAATACCAGTCAGGATGGAGCCAAGGCTAGTGCATGAAAAGCAAAACTGAAAACAACAACAAAACATAATTCAAAACACCAAAAGACCCTACATTAATCACCTGGAACCAGACTATCCAAATCTCTCCTCATCTTAAAGTTCAAGGAACTTTGCAGAATAGGGGGAGGCAAGATTATAAAGACCTAGAGATGAGGAGCTGATATGCAAGATATTCCACACTAGTTAGGGCTGCATCAATTAGAATTGGACTTTGCCTGACCTTCACAATGGCTGACAAGTCAACAACCCTTGAAAATCTAGCATGGATCACCAGGGAAAAAGCTCCAGTAGGATCCTTAAAGGCAAGGGATTAACAGTCAGAGTTCCCATACTGACAGGGAGCCATGAAGGGGCTCAGGGTTATGCCACTGAGTTCTGAATCTTCACTAGCATGGAGACTCAGAGGAGGTTTGGAGTTCACACAAAAGGGTACTCAAGGGATGGATGGAGGAAGGGGGAGGCACCTAGAGAAGGGGGAGGGAGGGAGTGGGTGAAAGAAGGGAAGAGGAGGATACAAGAGGGTACTTGGAGGGAAGGAGAGAGGATGGGGGTACCTATTGAGCTTGTATGATTAGGAAAAAAAGTGAGAAAAAAAGGAACATCACAAGTAAATAACTTATCAGTGCCAAAACAATCTAATGCCAAACACTGAAAACAATCAGAGATTAGGAAAACAAGGTACAAATACCCAAAATGAGATAAAGTAATATACAAAGTATTAACTAAATAACGAATTTTTCTATAATCAATAAGATTGGTAATCTCTTGGCTAAATTAATCAAAACCAAAAGAGAAAACCTCAAATTAATCTGAGAGATAACAATGGACTTATTGACCTAATTCCAAGTAAATTCAGAGAATCCTAAGGTCACACTTGAAAAGCTTAATTCCACAAAATATATGGCTGGAAGAAAAAGATGAAAATTAAGTTCACACAATATGCCAAATTTGAACCAGAATGAACTGAATTATCTGAATAGTCCTATATCAAGTAAAAAAAGAAGTAATTACACCTCTTTCCACCAAAAACAGTCCAGGGCCAGATGGATTTTGTGCAGAATTCTACAGACATTTAAATAACAACTAACAACACTACTCCTTAAATGATTCCATAAAATTACAAGGAAAGAAACGTCACACCTTTACATTTTATTAATTTTAATTTTTTCATAGGAATTTTCTTTTTTCTTTTTTTTAAATTTTACTCTACATTTTATCTTTTTCCTAATCATACAAGCTTTTTCCACCCCCTCTTTCTCAAGGTTCCCTGGGCTTTAGATGCAAGATATTTGGATGGTCTATGGTTACAGGTGAATAATGCAGTCTTGTGTTCTGAATTATGCTTTATTGTTGTTTTGGTTTTGCTTCCCTTGGCTATATCCCAATTGATATAGAAGGTCACATCTTAACCAAATAAAAAAACTGTTTAAATGTAGATTTTAATGTAATTGGAGACTCAAAGTGAGATGGAAGTATAGGAGTAGGACACAGCAGTGTGTGTGGGGGGGAGGCAGTGTCCCATTTGCCAGATGGTTACCATCTATCTGCCAGTCCCTATATTCTCCCGATTGGTGAGATCCAACCTGTTCAGTCCCAAGTAACCAGGAAGGGAAGTGAGAGTGAGCTGCACCAGATATCTCACTATATACATGCAATAAATGACCTTGGACTATATTCTCTACAGAAGCATGATCTCCTATCTATCCCTTTATTTTTAAGCCCTCCTTTCCCTTCCCTTCCTATGTATGATCCTTTGTAAATACAATAGGTATTACAGAGATTTACCTTTGAATATGTCACTACTGGATTTGGAACTAAGATCCAGTTATTAGTGAGTACACATGGTATCTAGCATTCTGTGTCTGGGATGTTTCACTCAATATAATTTTTTTGAATCCCATCCATTTCCTGCAAATTTCATGAATTCATCTTTTGTGATGGCTGACTAAATGTACCACATTTTTGTTATGCATTCCTCATTTGGGCATTTGAGTTGATTCCATAACTTTGCTATTGTAAATAGTGCTGCAATGAACATGGTTCTCCTTGTGTCACGGTAGTGAATTTCTGTATTATGGGGGATTATCCAAGTAGTGGCATAGGAGGGTTCTATGGCCTTTAAACCTTTAACTTTTTCAGATATCACTGCTCTACAGAGTGGTTGCATAAGTCTGCATTCCCACCAGCAAAGTTTCAGAGTTCACTTGTCTCCACATCCTCTCCAGCATTCTGCTTTATAATATTGTGGATTTTTGTCATCTTGACTGGGGTGAGATGATATCTCAGGATAGTTTTCATTTGCATTTCCCTGAGGGTTAGGATGTGCATCATTTATAAAGATATTTCTTAGACATTTCAATCTTGTCCCTCAAAAAGTTTCTTTTGAGTTCTAAGGCCCAATTATCTCTTTGGTGTTTATTTTTTAAGTTCTTTGTACATTCTGGATAATAGAGCTCTAACAGATATAGGGTTAATGAAGATTTTCTCTCATTTTGTGGGTTGCCTTTTTGCTCGGTTTACAATCTCTTTATCTGACAGCAGTTCTTTTATTTCATAAGATCCCACTTATCGAGTGTTGGTTCTAGTGATTGTGCTATTGGATTTCTGTTTAGGAGCTGTTGGCCTCCCCAATCAGCTCGAGGGAGTTCTCTATCCTTTCAACTGTGGTTTTTATAGTCTCTGGACTAATATTGAGGTCCTTGTTCCATTTGGAATTCATTTTTGTGCATGGCGACAACTATGTGCCCAGTTTTAATCTTCTGCATGTTGACATCCAATTTTGCCAGCACCATTTTTTGAAGATGCTGTTCTTTTTCCATTGGATTTTTTGGGCCTCTTTGTCAAAGATCAAATTAGCTATAATTTGGTGGGCTTATATCTATTTTGGAGACAGGACCAGTCTGTTTTGATTACTATGGATTCATAGTGTAGATGAAGGTTTGATATAGTGACACCTCCAGCATTGTTTTTGCTCCTTAGTATTATTTTTGATATCCTGGGCCTTTTATGATTCCATATTAATTTGAGATTGTTTGGGTAATTTTGTTAAGAAATATTCATCCAAAACCAAACCAGCCAACTCTCCCCCATCATAAAACTCAGGGAACTTTACAGAAGAGGGGGTGGCAAGATTTTAAGAGCCTAAAGATGGGGAGGACCAAAGACATGCAAGGTACTCCACACAAGTCAGGGTTGCAGCATCCAGGATATAGCCATAAGGCGATTGGACAATGGCAGACATGTCAACAGTCCCCCAAAGTTTAGCATAGATTACAGGGGAAAATGCTTCAGGCAGTCGGATGCTGAGAGGGAAGGGGTTAAACAGTCATAATAGAGTTCCCATACCAGCGGGCAGCCAAAGAAGGATCCTCAAGCTATGCCAGTGTGTCCTCAACCCTCACTAGTGTAGACAACTCAGAGGGAAGTTCAGTATCCCCATACAGATGCTCTGGAGAATGGGAGGGAGAAAGCAGGGAGCACCAAGAAATGAGGACGTAAGGAAAGAAGGTAAGGGGGGAGGAGGGTGGGAAGGGTGAGAGAATGGGATGGGGTTGTTGCAGTGGTGGGCACAGCAACAGTTACCAGTAGCTCTGCTGCTTGTTGCAGTGGGGACTATTCCCCTGACACAATAGGGGTGAGGACGACCATGCCACTAAAAGACAGAGAGATAGGCACCACACTGGATACACCATGTGGGGGAAGGGTGGTATCCACCTTATTGTGCAGGAACAAAGGCTTATATAGGGAGACCTCGCCAATCTGGCCCTGGCATGTACACAAGAGGTCAGACCACAAGTTCTGACTGTCATTCTAAAGCACCTAGTGGCAGGTAGATTGTAGACACACTGGGCGTCTGGCTGGGAGTAGGCCAAGCCACCAGTAAATTTTCTTAACTGGCTTGTAGACACAGTGGCTTTTGCTCACACTCCAGCCTAGACACAGCAATCAACCAAGCCTGGACCCCGTGCTCGCCTACAGGGAACAACAGGAGGAAGGGAGGGGGGGAATGAGAAGAAGAGGGTTAATCCATTGACCTTGACTAGGCAAAAAATGTAATAAAAAATGAGGGGCGTTAGGGGGCAGGAGGAAGGAAGCAGGAGTGGATGCGGTTTGCATTGGATGAGTATTGCTCCAAGGACAGCAGCGGGCTAGCCAGAAAACTGGAGGTGCAGGAACTGTGCTAATCCTTGAAAGAGTGGTCCAACCCAGGGGAGCGTCATGTGTGAAAGCCCTTAAGGCTAGGCTGTGGCACAAATATTGGGAGAACAGGAATTAACTGGCATGGTTGGAGCAGAGTTGGTGGGGCAAGTCATATCAGGAGGGCCGTCTGAGACACTGGGAGAACTTGGTGGGTTGGTTGGAGAGAGCTTGATGCCCTGGGAGGCAGTGGGCAGAGAAAACCAAATCCAAAAATTTGCCTGACTGCATTGCTCGCTGCTGCCCTCCGGTGGTGTTTTAGGGAACAGCTGGCAGAGAATGAAATTGTATTATCTCATTATGAGGAGCTAGGCCAGTCACATGAACCCAGCTGCTTTCTACTGGGCCAGAGGTGTAGACAGGGGCCAGGCAAGACAGCACTGGAATTACAAGAAGGAAGGCATACAGAACTCACCAACTCGTGGAGACTGTTAGCAGCCAGCAAATCTTGGGATGATTGATATTGATGGAGAACCTCAGACCACTAGGTATAAGAGAAAAAAGTTGGAATTGGGGTTGCAGTTCAGTGTAGAGAGGTTCTGGGTTCCAGAGAGAGGGGAAGACAGGGAGAGGGAGAAAGAAGGAAGGAGAGGGATGAAGGATGAAAAGGAGAAAAGGAGGAAGAAGAAGAAAGGAGGGGGAGGAGAAGAGATAGAAAGACAAGGAAGAGGAGGGTATGAAAGAAGAGATAGGAGAGGAGGAGGGGAACAAGAAAGAGAAGAAAAGAGGGAGAAAGAGCAAGGGAAGAAGGGAGAAGGAGAAGAAGAACAGGAGGAAGAGATGGAAAAGGAGGAGGAGGAGGAAGAAACAGAGTGAGTACACATGCTCTTGAAGACACTAAAACTAGATTAGCCAGGGGCTGAAGAGATAGCTCAGGGATTAAGACTCTGCCTCACAAACAGAAGGTCCTGAAATCCCATCCCAGTCCCACACCAAAAAGCCCAGTGGAAATGTCAGTGGCCGCATTTCTGGTCCTAGAAGGCGAGCCTGGAGAATCCCAGAGTAAAGCAAAAAGGAGGTAGAAGAATCCAGGGTGATTGCTGAGGTCACCCTTGATCTTCCACAGGGAAACAGAGTGCCCTCTGACACACACACACACCACACACACACAACACACAACACACACACACACATACACACACACAACACACACACAACACACACACACACACACACACACAACACACACACAGAAAAAATAAATGTATTAGCCAGGGGCAATGGATCAATGTGAGGAGTCATGATTGGAAGAGTGCTGGAGTATGTGTGAAGCCCTGGCGTCCGACCCAGCACCACACACACAATTCAGAGCCACATGGTCGAAGGTTGTCCTCAGATACATAAGTTCAGAGCCAGCCTGGGCTTCCAGGAGCAGAGCAGGGTGAGCTTGGTGGTGAAAAGCCAAAGGAGACACATGGAAGGAACGGGAGCTGCCACCTGGCAGAGCAAAGGCAAAGCCAGAGGGGGGGTCAAAGACATTCTGCAGGACCCTGTTTATGATTTGCTTAACAGCTACCCTATGAGACAGCTTGAAAGAATTGTCTGGAGTCTAAGGAGATGTGAACCCAAAAAGCCCCATGGGAGAGTAAACATCAGCAGGGCACAGAGCCTGGTAAAACTCCTTTATCCCTCCCACCACAGGATCATCTCACCACATCTTTGACTCCATTAAGAATTCTGGCCCCTTCTTTGGCTACTACTTCTTCAACACACTTCTGATAACCCTACATGTGCTACACATGTACTGGTTCTGCCTCATCCTGTGTATGTTCTACAGTTCATGAAATGCATCTCTCCCTCCAGCCTTTTGTTTTCTTTTTTTTTTCTTTCTACTCATACAACTTTAACAGGTACACCAGTCGCCTGACTCCCTCCAAACTCCCACCGCCCTATGCCCACTCCCCTCTCTCCCTCCCTCCCTATCCCTCAGTGCCTCCCCCTCCCATCCCCGGAGCATCCTTTAATGTGCATGCCAGACTCTCCTCTGGGTCCTCTCTCCGATGAGGTGCAAGGACCCAGTGGCATTTCCCAGAACCCTTTCCTGTGTTCCCCTTAAGCATAGGGACACACTGTGGCTGTCTATCCCTCGCCTCCAAGGATCTTGGTGCCTTTAGCAAATGCTAGATTTTGTGGGGAGATAGTGTGTGGGACATTGCGCAGGGCATGCAAATTCCAATTATGATTGCTTCGGGCCAAACTTGTGTGGAGTATCATGTATATCATTGCTCCTCCCATGCTTGTACTCTTACAATCTTACCTCCCCCTCTTCTGCAAATTTCCCTGAGCTTCAGGATGGGGAGAGATTAGGCTGGCCTAGTTCTAGGTGGTTGACATACAATCTCTGATGTTCTGGATTATGGTTTGTTGATTTTTTTTCCAGTTTTTCTGCTCCTGCAATGCCCTTCACTCCATCCTGATGGGTATTGGATGTCACCCCCTGGCCAGAGATAAAAAGCTGTTAAACTAGAGTCTTGTTATAAGAGTATATTCAAAGGTAGATGTAATAAAAGTAGGAAACCTCAGTGAGGGAGGGGTCAATCACCCATTTGCCAAATGGTTCCTTTTTATCTGCCATACTATATGCCCTCCCCTTCTGATGAGATCATACCCCATCAGTTGTAAATGATCAGGAACGAAAATCTGTGAACTTAACCAGATGTCTCATTACTCATTTGCAGTCTTTGATGGTGGCCAATTTTCTCTGCTGTAACATGGTCCCCTCTCTCCTTGTTTCTTATGTGGCCCTCCTACACCATCCCTCCTGTTCATATTCCTTGCAATTACTGTAGGTATTATAGAGATTTATCCTTGAGTGTCTCTAGGTGGGTTTGATACTAGGAACCACCTATTAGGAAGTACATACAGGGCTTAATTTTCTGGGTCTGGGATACTTCACTTAATATAATTGTTTCTAATGATATCCATTTCCTGGCAAATTCCAGTAATTCATCATTTTTGATGGCTGAGTAGTACGCCATTATATAGATGTACCACTTTTTCCTTATCCACTCGTCAACTGTTGGACATTTGGGCTGATTCCATGACTTTGCTATTGTAAACAGTGCTGCTATGAACATGGTCGTGCTTGTGCTATCGAGGTGATTTTTTTGCTGTATGTTGGGTTATTCCCAAAAGTGGAATAGCAGGGTCATATGGCAGTTCAATATTTAATTTCTTTAAGAATCTCCAGACAGCTCGCCAGAGTGGCTGTATGAGCCTGCATTCCCCCAGCAATATAGAAGTGTTCCCTTCTCTCCACATCCTCTCCAGCTGTTTGTATTGTGGATTTTTGCCATCCTGACTGGGGTGAAATGATATCTTAGGGAAGTTTTGACTTGCATTTCCCTGATGGCTAAGGATGTGGAGCATTTTTTAAGATATTTGTTAGACATTTCAATTTCATCGCTCGTAAAGTTTCTTTTAAGTTCCAGGGCCCATTTTTTAATTGGGCCATTGGTTTCCTTGGTGTTTAGTTTTCTAAGTTCTTTGTGCACTATGGATAATAGAGCTCTATCAGAAGATATGTGGTTAGTGAAGATTTTCTTCCATTCTGTGTGACCTTTGTGGTTGAGTTACAATCTCTTTATCTGAACAGAAGCTCTTTAATTTCACAAGATCCCATCTGTTGACTGTTGGTTGCAGTGACTGTGCTATTGGATGTCTGTTTAGGAACTGTTAGCCTAGCCCAATCAGCTTGAGGGAGTTCTCTACCCTTTCACCTATGGTTTTATAGTCTCTGGCCTTATATCAAGGTCCTTGATCAATTTGGAATTAATTCTTGTACATGGTGACAAGTAGGGGTCCAGTTTTAATCTGCATGTTCTCGCTCCCAGTCTTAAGCCTCTGCTTGACTTTCATGACCTCTTGCTGTAGTGAAATAGGGGAAGAAGGGAGGGTCTGTGTAAGATCACAGTTTCAGTGTTTGTGTGTGTGTGTGTGTGTGTGTGTGTGTGTGTCCATCATGGCTGAGCAAATGCATCACATCCACAGCAAGAGCAGAAAGCATGTGATGTGGTTTGAATGTGAGTTGTCTGCCATGGGCTCGCACATTGGAATCCTTGGCCATTGTGAATCTTTGGAAGGTCCTGGCTCCTTTAGTCTGTGGTTTGCTGGAGGAAGGAATGTCACAGGGGCTGGACCTTGAGCCTGGTGAGCCCCACCCTGCTTCCTCTAGTAGTCTACTCTAGTGCCTGCAGAAAGCTCTCTCAGCCTCGGTGAGGACAGGTGAGACTTGAGTTGCCTCCAGTTTCTGCTACTCACTCTGATGGACTATGTCCCTCCTGTGGAGCTGTGAGCCAAATAAATCTCCTTTTTCCCTTTAAGTTGCTTGTGCTTGAGTGTTGTCTCAGCAGCAAAGGGAGAATATGCAGTGCCATGTGGGCATGTGTGCATACATGCTAGCTCCCTCCATTGTCGTTTGATCACAGACACCCTATCTAAGGAATGGCCTCACCCCCATGAAGGCTGGGGGTGCAGCAGCTCTTATTTATTACTGTGAGACAATGTTCATACTCAAGGAAGAAGGGAAGAGTTATTTTACTATGGTTCCAGAGAGTGTGTATTATATATTCCCTTATGGTGGGAATTCCATAACAGAAGGCTGGAATTTAGGCAGAAGATGGAGAATGATTCAGGTCATCACAGATTGTCAGGATGCAGAGAGAGGAAGCAGGGCAGGGCTGCCAAACCTCAAGGCTGACACCTGTTGACATGCCTTACTCCAGCAATGCTCCAACTTCCATATACTATACCCTCCCAAAACACTATCACCAGCTAATGATGCAAACACATGATGCTTTGTGGAGTCTGGGGGGAGGAACACATATTAAAACATTGACAGCTTGGTCTTTCCACATCAATTACACAATTGAGATCATCCTCATTGGCGTGCCCAGGAGCACAGCTGTCTAAATTCCCCAGCATCCCTTGCTTTCCACTTTTCTGGCACCACAATCATCTTGGTCTTTGGATGTTGAGATAAATCCTTGTCACATATGAGTTAGTGGAACAAGGGGTTCATTATGCTCATAGCTTCAGGTTATTAATTTATTATCAGGAATTGATGGAATGGTCCATACTATATCCACAGGACACGCTGAGAGAAGGGCATGCTTTCTAGTTTGCGAGACTGCCAAATTCCAATCAGATCTTTCTGTCTTATCTACTTGCCCAGGGATTGATCACCACCCACTGTGGGTTGGGTCTCTGCCCATCAGTTAGATAATCTCTATAGGTTTCCCTGGAGAACTAGTGTCTGGTTGTCAGTAACTACCCATCACATGTCCCAAGCTCCTTCTACTGCTCTGAGCTCCTCCTCCCTCTGTGTATCTACAGATGAGAAATGATGTCCGTAATGCTGTGAAGAATCAGACTCCAGCGATGGTATGGCAGTTCCAGAAGGTCCACAGCTGAATGAAGTGGTGGCGCAAGGGTCATGGGCAGCTATGGCCAATGGCTCTCGGAGACGGGCAGCTGGGCGCCAGGCCAATGGACATAGCTGAAGACTGACAGTGAAGGGCTTCCCCCAGCATCACAGAGATTTGTGGATGGCTGGGCTGGTGACCCTCCAGGGAGGTCCTACCCCAGGGAGGGTGGAGGGGTGATGATCTTTTCCATCCCTTCCCTGCCTTTACACCCTCTTTTTTGCATATCTTCCCTTTTAACCCTCTGGGAACCTGGACAAGAGTTTGGGGGAGCAGTGGGACTGTGCAGCTGGCCAGAGCCCCTCCAGGCTGTGGCCTGGGGGGCTGCAGGGAACCCTGGCTCAAATGTCCAATAAAACCTGAAAAGAGAGTATTCTCTGCCTGGTTTCCCTTCCACCTCCTCCTCCTTCCCTGGAGAATTAGAGGCAGCCAGGCTGAAAGCTACGCACATACCAAGCCACTTCCTCCTACTCTGAATGAGGAGTTAGCACACAGCCCTGGCTTATAGGCAAGAAGTTACTGACAAGTTCACAGCAGCATGCAGATTGCAAGCAGAAGGTGGAAGAGAGAGACTTACATCTTTTCTTGTACTTTGTTAAAAATCACCTCAAGTCCACCCTTCTGTGTGTGTGTGTGGTGTGTGTGTGTGTGTGTGTGTGTGTGTAGGGGGAGTCTCTTTAGACCTCTTAGAACAGTGAAGGAGATCCCTCAGGTGTGGGGAGGTAAGATCCACTGGTTTACCAGAGTAGGGTCACTATTCAAAAGTATGGTATAAGGGAGTCACCACTGTGTCAGCTTAGCAAATGAGAACTGAGCCTTTGGGCACACCTGTGAAGATGTACTCATACCATGTGACTTCAAGATGGGAGGCTGGGATGATGCCAGTCACACCAGAAATCACAGCCACAACATCCTGGTGTAGTCGAAGAATGTGGCCCTCCTGGGAGGATGATGTCAGAGGAATTGAGCATCGAGCAAGAGAGAAGCAGAGGCTGTGCTGAGTACTGAGGTCTCCATGAGGGACATCAGAAGTGAAATGTTTTGGGGATACAGAGCTCAAAATGGCAGCTAAAACCAACACTTCGGCACTGGGGAGACCGAGGCATGATGTTCCTGATAAACCTGGCCAGCGTGGGATACACAGCAAGTCCGTGTCTCAAAGACCAGATTGTAGGCTAGGGAGGTTGCTCAGTGGTTAAAGTGTTTGCTTTGCAACCCATGGAACCTAGGTTCAGATCCCCAAGTGCAATGTAAATAATGTGAGGCAGGCATGGTGGCCTGACTATAATTCTGGGCCTGGAAATCAGAGCCTGGGAATCCCCAGTGCAAGCTGGCTAGCCAGACCATCCCTCCTGGCAAGAGACCCAGCCTCATGCAGTAAAGGTGGAAGAGCAATTAAAGATGATCCCTGATACTTCGGGTCTTCACAAGGACCCACAATCACGTGCATGAACACCCACAAGCATGCAGCCACCCCATGTGCAGACATCCCTACATGCTGTATACAGTGCCCAGGGCATAGGTTGGCTCTGAAAAGCTGGCGAAGGGTCATAACACGACATGGCAAAATCTGAGGTTTTAGAAAAGGGGTGCCAGGAGACATTACACCTAGCCTTTAGGCAGAAGGGAAGGCCTGGACACTTTCTTCCTGCCAACTTTATTCAGAGACCAGTCACAAATGATGCTAATGAGCCTCCCTGTGAGTTACCAGGGATTCTCCAAGCAATGATGTGAAGAGAGAAAGTCTTTGCCTCAGCAGAAGTGGTAGTGACTTGTAATTCTAGCCTTGGGAGAAGGGACCTGGGAAACCCCACAGCAAAGCAACTCGAGCAATCCAGGGTGATTCTTGATGTCACACACTTGGGCATCCACAGGCACACATGGTACCCTCTGGTACACAAACACACACACACACACACACTACAGAAGTTACTGAGCAACTGAGGGACAAAGTGCTGATTATCTTGGCTCAGAGAAGATGACAGAGAGATGCAAGGTGTTGGGAGTGGTTGGTTGACTGTTAGCTTGCAGCCACATTCAGAAAGAGAAAAGGAGGAGGGGGAGAATGAGAAGAAAGAGGAGGAGAAGAATGAGGAAGAGGGAGAAGGGAGATGAGAGAAGAAAGAAGAAAGAAAGAAAGAAAGAAGAAGAAAGAAAGAAGAAGAAGAAAGAAAGAAGAAGAAAGAAGAAAGAAAAGAAAGAAAGAAAGAAAGAAAGAAAGAAAGAGTCCCCATGCCTGCGAGCCACAGTTCGGTGCTGGTCAGGATTCTTCGTGAATTGGGATACTGTGAAACATTTTTGTGTGTGGTTTATGTGTGTTGCTTAACGAGGACAGTTACAAGTGTGCGGCGCAGCATTGCGGGGGGTGACCACCTGTGATTTTATTTTAAGGTTGCGTATGGGTGTGTGGGTATCAGAGGGCACTGTGTGAGTTGTGAAGGGACCTAGGATACTTTTGGAAGTCACACCTGATTGTTTCTACTTCCTATTTGCCTTCACCCGGGATTTCCCAGGCTCAGACCCCACCAGGGACTGGAAGACAAGTTGCAACCATGGTGCACTGGCATTTTTAATGCACCTGGGATATGAACTAGGTCCTCTTCTCATGTGAGGCAGCGCTTAACCCCTGAGCCATCTTCTCCAGCCCCACCTGGTCTTTCAAGACAGGTCTGTCACTGGTCTAGAACTACAAGTACACTAGCTGACCAGCAAGTCCCAGGGGACCATCCTGTCTCCAACCTTTCCAGCCTGGGATTGCAAGCATGCTTCTGTGTTGCATTTTTGTTTTGGTTTGGGTGTACTGTGTGTGTTTATACCTATGTGAATATGCATGTTTTCTGTGTATATGCCTGTGTATGGGTTGTGTGCATGACTGTCGCTGTAGATGCGCCTGTATGTGTGTGTGGCATGTGTGTGTGTTGCACCTGTGTGTGTGCCTGTGTGAATGCCTCTGTGTGTGGCATATGTGCATGTGTGTATATACATGGGTGTGCATGGCTTCGTGTTGTATATAGTGCCTGTGTGCACACGTCTCTGGGGTGAACGTCGCACTGTGTGTGATGTGATGCCCCAAATGTCTATGTGTGTATGTGGGCCGTCTTATGTGTGTGCCTTTGTGACACATGTCTCTTTCTCTCTCTGTGTATGTCTCGTGTGTGTTACAAATGTCTTTTATGTTATGTGTGACATGTCTGGTACATGTCTGTGTGTGTGAAAGTCGGTGTGTGGACCTTCTTCTGTGTGTGACACGCGTGTTGTGTGACGTATGTGCACGCGTGTGCGTGTGCACATGTCTCTGTGTGTGCACATGTCTCTGTGTATGTCTCTCTGTGTGTGACTATGTGCACGTGCCTGTGTGTCTCTGTGTGTGCACATATGTCTGTGTGTGTGCACATGTCTCTGTGTGTGTGCACGTGTCTCTGTATATGTGCACATGTCTCTATGTGTGCATGTGTCTCTGTGTGTGCACATATGTCTCTGTGTGTACACATGTCTCTCTGTGTGTGCACATGTCTCTGTGTGTGTGCACGTGTCTCTGTGTGTGTGCACATGTCTACGTGTGTGCATGTGCACATGTCTCTGTGTGTGCATGTGTCTCTGTGTATGTGCACGTGTCTCTGTGTGTGCACATGTCTCTATGTGTGCACATGTCTCTATGTGTGCACATGTCTCTGTGTGTGCACGTGTCCTGGTGTAGGCATGTCCTGGTGTTGTATGTCTCGTGTGTGCAACATGTCTCTGTGTGTGCCACATGTCCTCTGTGGTGCACGTCTGTGTGTGTGACGTCTCTGTGTGTGTAATGTCTCTGTGGTGTGCACATGTCTCTGTATGTGCACATGTCTCTGTGTGTGCACATGTCTCTGTGTATGTGCACTTGTCTGTGTGTGTGGATATGTCTCTGTGTGTGCACATGTCTCTGTGTGTGCACATGTCTCTGTGTGTGCATGTACACATGTCTCTGTGTGTGTGCACATGTCTCTGTGTGTGCGCACATGTCTCTGTGTGTGCGCACATGTCTCTGTGTGTGCATGTACACATGTCTCTGTGTGCACATGTCTCTGTGTGTGCGCACATGTCTCTGTGTGCGCACATGTCTCTGTGTGTGCATGTACACATGTCTCTGTGTGCACATGTCTCTGTGTGTGTACATGTCTCTGTGTGCATGTGCACATGTCTCTGTGTGCATGTGCACATGTCTCTGTGTGTGCACATCTCTGTGTGTGTACGTCTCTCTGTGTGTGTACATGTCTCTTGTGTGTGCACATCTCTGTGTGTACATGTCTCTGTGTGTGTGCACATGTCTCTGTGTGTGTGACAACATGTATCTGTGTGTGTACGTGTCTCGGGTGTGACACGTCTCTGTGTGTGTTGACACTCTAGGTTGTGTGGAAAATGGTCTCTGGGTGTGAACATATATCTGTGTGTGCCGTCTCTGTGTGTAATGTCTCTGGTGTTGCAAATGTCTTGTGTGTGTACGGTCGCTCTGTGTGTGTTACATCTCTGTGGTGTGCATGTGTGTCTCTGTGTGTCGTGCAGTGTCTGTGATTTGTGCTGCATGTGTATCTGTGTGTGATACGTGTTCTCTGTGTGTGTATGTGTTGGTGTCTCTGTGTGTGCCATGTGCACGTTCTCTGTGTGTATGCAATGTTTCTGTGTGTGTGACAATGTCTCTGTGTGAATGACATATCTTGTGTGTGCACGTGTCTCTGTGTGTGTGGATATGTCTCGTGTGTAGTTTGTCTCTGTGTGTGCAGGTGCAAATGTCTCTGTGTGGTGCACATATCTCGTGTGTGCACGGGTCTCTGTGTGTGCACGTGTCTCTGTGGTGGTGCACATTCTCTGTAGTTGTGCAGGTCTCTATGTGTGTGTTGTGCACGTGTCTATGTGTGTGTGGCATGTCTCTGTGGATGTACATGTCTCTGTGTGTGCAACATGCCCTGTGTTGCTCTCCGTGTGTGAATTGAGTTCCCCATGCTTATACAGTAAGCACTTTAACCAACCGAGATGTCTCCCCAAGCATGGGGTTAGGTATTTTGAGACTCAGATCAGCAAGAGGGGAGACGCACGGTGAGGCTGAGGCAGCGCTGGCTGGGTGTTGTAGTTACTCATGGTCCTTCAAGCAGGGAAGTGTCAGTGTCATGTAATCACATGTGGAGCTTCAGTCCCATGGAGAGAAGGGGCACATGCAGCAGCTTGCCTTGGAACAGCAGTATCCCCAACTCTCCCACTGGATCATCTTTGGGGTGTGATGCTGGTGCAATGCTGCTGCAGTGGGGTGAGCGTAGTACCTCCTGCATGGATGGTGGTGCCTGTCAATGTCCCTGAGGAGTCGCTGCTGACTCGACCCTGAGGCCCCCCCCTCCCCCCCGCAGGCCTATATGGACAGCGCGCTGTTCCTGAAAAGCCCATGCTTCCTGCAAGCACAGGCTTCCTGCAAGCCCCTGCTTCCTGCAAGCCATGCGTTTCATCTGCACATTTCCTCGGCACACACCCCCCGCTCGCTTGGCTGCCGCCCCTCAAGCTCCAGCTCCCAGCTTCAAAGTGGTCCAGCAGGGGACTTATGACCGATCGTCCACACCAAGTTGCTTTGCTGAAAGTCGTGCCTGGTTCTGCTCTGTTTTCGTTGTCGCTATGCTGAGAAATCTGGTGTCAATCTGACCTAAAATAGCTTTTCTCTCAGGCATCGTGCCGAACGTTCTTTTGTTCTTGACGTTAGGCAGACTCCGCACTGACAAGTCTTTGCTCTTGTGGCCTAATGATTTTCCCTGTGTGGCTCTCCCTGGGCTTTCGTTGCGTCTCCTTCATGCCTGGTTCTCTCACTGGCAGCTGGAGGAAACTGCAGACTTCTCTAGGCCACCGCTTCCTGGAATACTGAGGTCGTTTCTTCCCACCGTCTCAACTTGACAACTTCCGAACAGCAACAAGACTTATGGGTGCTGACTCCTAGGGCTGTGATGACGAAGGATATGTTCCCCAGAGAGCAGTGGAGGACTTCCCGTGGCGATGGCTCCAGCCACGTGGCAGAGGCCTCGCCCCGGTTTTCTGCCGAGGCTCCGCCCGGCTGGACGAGGCTCCGACACGCTGGACGAGGGCTCCGCCCCACCCCCCCCGCTGGCGAGCTCCGCCCCGCCGGCCGAGGCTCCTCCCCGCTGGCCATGCTCATCCCTGCAGCCTGGTCTCCCCAGGAATTCATTGGCAAGCATGACTCTCAGTCACAGGCTGCCATACCTCCACGTAGGGCTTGCTCACCTTCACGCGTGGATTGGCATCCTGCTCTCCCATCTTTGCTTTTTGAGCCAGGGTCCTCGCTTCGCGTCTTAAAATGATCGGAAAACTCACTATGTTATCCAGAAAACTTGAATTTATAACATGGCCTTTGCTCAGCCTCCCAGAATGTGGGATTACAGACAGTTGGTCCCGCATATGACCGCTTTTGTTTGCTTTTTGAGACAGAGGTTTACGCTGTAGCCCAGGCTTTGCCTGAACTTAAAGATCCCTCCGTGTCTGACGATGGGTACAGGTGTGCTGCTGCCCTGGCCTCCTGCCAGTCTCTCCGAGGGGCTGCGGCTCCTGGCTGCCCCTGGGTGATGCTAACGGTCACGGTGGAACTGCAAGCGTGGCTGATTACCTTGCTAGAATGGCAGCTTATCTGCAGGAATTCCCCTGACAAGTTCTTTGGGACGATCTGAAATCACAGAGGCTCGGGCCATGCTCAGGAACCCACCCTGTGCGTGGGTCTGGCAGGCGATTCGGGTACCAAGCGGCATGAGGTCCAAGTGACTAGTCAGAGCGCTCCGTCGGTCTCTGAGTTTCCGTCCCACGGCTTGCCTTTCTCGACATTTTCTCTGGGCGGCAGATCATTTGGGGGCACCTTGACGTGCTGTCGGGTCTCCTGCCAGTCAGGGGTGACTGTCAGTGGGTGCACCCCCTTCTTCTGCAGCTGGTTGCAGATGGATGAGTACAGCAGACGGAAAGTCATAAAAGTGTGTGACGTGGCGCAGGATTCTGGCATGGGGGGGTCCTAGTTGGGAACAGGGGGAGAAGGCTGCTAGAGGGAGCCGTCCAGTGCAGGAAGGGTCTGACGTCAGAGCAGCGAGAGTCTCCTGCATCAACGCAAGACAGTGCTGACGAACATCTATAGTGGATGTAGTTATTGATGATTCTATATTTTTTAAATCAATATTTAAATATTTTTTTCTTTTAGAGTTCAGCACAAATACAGTGAATTTATGATATTTTCACACCTCAATCCCAATTCATCCCCTCTTTTGCCATCTCAACCTTTTCTTCCCTACCAGTCTCCCTACTATTTTCTCGTCTTTTCGCTCTGAGTGGTCATCTGGTTGCTTTTGGGCACATGTTTGGGCATTTGGGGAGCATGACTCTGTGTATCAGTGGGTGTACCATTGAATGAAGCACAACCTCCCCGCATCCCACCCATTAACTTCAACATATTTAGAGGGTGTGAGGCCTATTGAGGATTCCTGTCCCCTTCCAGGGTAGAAACGCTGAAGGCCCAGTACAGGTCTCGTTGAAGAGTCACGGCCAGAAGCTCCGGCTGCAGCACGCTCACGGCTGCAGCAAGCTCACGGCTGCGCGCGCATGCATGTTGTCCAGAGATGAAGGGCGATACATCCCTTCCCTCTTCTTGCTCTCACAATTTTACGCCCCTCTTCGTGTTCCCGAGCCTGGTTGGGGGATTTTTAGATGCCCTGTTAGGGACAAGCAGTGTGCCGGTCACTTATTTTATGCAACTTGGGGCCGGTTTTAGAAATCGTTAAATTTTCTGGCGTATGCATGTGTACATACCTGTTCAGCATTGCCTCTGGGAATCTGAGCTCAGCTCTCACCCTCCCCAGCGGGGCACCGTTACCCACCGAGCATTCCCAGACCGGCTTTCTTTTGTCTCTAAGAGGGAGAACAATCAGGTGTGTGTTTTAGAAAAGATCGTTTTGTCAGGATTAAGCGGGGTGCATCGACGGGAAGGAGGTACGGGGTGTCTCTGAGGTCGCACCTCACACACACCCTAGGAACTGTCCCTGCACTGTGTCCATGAGATATTCTTCACAGTTCGTCTCCTGTCCTGGCCCAATGAGGTACAACAACAGGGTTGTAATGCTGCCCTGGTTCCAGCGAGCCCGCGTGGGAAGCTCCCAACAGGAGTGTGCCTTCCATGATGTGTGATGTTATGTGTGAGGTGTGTGGTATATGTGAAAGCTCCCACGCAGGGACACGTGTGTCCATGCATTGCAAAGGAAGTTCCACAAAGGTGTAACATCTATTGTGTGTGTGGAGGACGAGGGTAAGCCCAGTGGCACCCAGCCGACCTCACTAACATGTCATGAAGCTGGAATGCCATCCCGGGGTCACATGATGTCCTCCCTGGGGTCAGTGTGACCTTACCTGGTAGGTCGGTGGACAAAATCCTTCCTTTCATTCAGTATTTGGGTGGGGTGAGGCTCTGTGAAGATTGGATTGGAGCCAGTTCAGGGAATCTGGATCAACGGGTGAATCCACTTGAAGGAGGAAGGGTGGAGCCAGGGAGAGGTTACTGAGCCAGAGTGGGGCGCCAGTAAACCCCGGTTTAGGAAAAGTGTGCGGTGGCAGGGCTGTGTCTATGAGGACCTTCCTGACTCCTAGGCCATCGCTTGTGCTGGCACTCCCTGTGCTAACCAGACAGCATGTGACATGGACTTCTTCCAAGGGGACACAGGAGGAAAAGGGAGACAAAGGTGCCCCAGGACGGCTGGAAGAGTGGTCCAACGGAGAAAAAGGTACCTGAGGATATCAGCCCTGTTGGGAAGGACAGGGCTCTCTGGAGGCAGACAGGAGATGGGGAGGGCACCACCCTGCTGACCGAGCCCCAGGCCCCTGGGCTGCATCTGTGATGAGGGACAGTGTGAGCACTAAAGGAGCAGTACAGCGTGAGGGTGGATGGGAGATGGGGGCGGGCACAGACCAGCCCGTAAGCAGCGCCCAACCCACTGCACAGGCTGGTTCCATGTGAGAACGGGGCGTGATTGGGTCTGCCTTACGGGATGGTGCTAAGGTGCAAAGGGCCTGGGGCAAGTGTGCCCACCACAGCCAGAACATGTGTGTGTAGGAATGAGACATACACGTGAGGAACACACATGTACGAGACACAACGTGTTGAAGAGCAGGTGTAAGGGAGCTGCATTGCACAGTGAAAGAACAGAACCACAGACAGAGGAGCCAGAGCTCACACACGAGTGAACCGGTTGTCGTCGTGTAGATGCCGTCCCTTGCTTGCACTTTGGGCTGTTTATCCTCACACATGTCCTGGAGATTGCTCGACAGCAGCAAAGGTGTTTCTGTTTTCTCACAGTGACTAGCAGGCCTGGGTTAGATTTACATCTGCATTTTCCTGAGTGTTTAATCGTCTCTGTTTGTGTGTGTGTGTGTAGTGTGACATATGCTGATGTGTGCCAAGTCATGTGTGCATGTCATCATGTGTGCACATGTAAGTACATACACCATGTGTGAGCATGTATTGTACACGCACTGTGAGATTGTGTACATGGTCACCTGCAGTTGTGGCAGTGTGTACAAAGCATGTGAGCATTGTGTCAACATCGCACTGATGAGATGTGTACATGCATGCACGTGTACACAATGTGCATGTGTACACGCATTGTGAGAGTGTACATGCACTGTGAGATGTGCCATGCATGTGTGTTGCTTGCAATGTTACTACGGGCATGTGGCATGTGTACATACATGTTAAGATGTGTACATGTGCGAGCATTTTGTCGACATACATGTGTGATGTGCACGTGTACATAGCTGTTAAGCACGTATGACATGCATGTGGCATGTGATATACACATATGTGATGCACGTGTGTATAGCAGGGCAGGTACACACATGTCTAAGCATTGTATCGTGTAAGCGTGTGTACCACATGCAAGCATGTGTGCATGCAACATGTGGCGTATGCATGGTATGTAACACACAGGCGCTGTGGGCATGTGTACATACATGTCTAAGCATGTGTACATCGTTGGTGTGAGCTATTGTCACATTACATGTATGTGTGGCATGTACAAGTGGAGGTGGGGGTTTGGGGGTTAAACTCAGGTCCTCGGGCTTGCACCGCAAGCACCTTTTGCTGTGAGCTCCCCCAGCCCGATGTCATTTCTACGTGTGAGTGTAGCTTGAAGAATTTGTTCCTCGTGTGTGGGGGCACATTCGCAATTATGACGTGTGTGCTAGTGCATGCTGAAATATTTCCACTTTCCAGGGAGGATCAGAGTTTGAGGTCAGTATGGGTCATTAGCAAATTTGAAGTCAGCTGATCGACAGCAAGATCTGTTTTAAAGACAGGGGGGCCGGGGGATGGAGCTCAGAGGCAGACGCTTGTGTAGGATACATGAGGTCACGAGTTTTTAGCTCCGCGAAATGCAAAACAAGATTACTCCTAGCGGGGGTTAAGTTGCTGTCCTCTTGTAGAAGACTTTGCATTTCTATTTAGATAATAACACCGGACCCAATTTCCCTTCTTCCTAATGGATATTTAAAAATTTTTTTCTTGCCTAATTGTTCTGGTTAGGACTTCTAGTCCTGCATGAAAAGTGCCAAGAACAGGCAAGTTACCGTGTTTCTGATCGCAGGGAAAACCTTAAATTAAGCTTTCATCCTGAATAAAATAACCTACTCTCTGTGGACCAGAGCTTTTAGCAGTACTCATTTAATTTGCCTCATTCCTAAACTCATTCCGACGCTTCTGCATCTTTTTGGTCTTTGTGGTGTGTGTGTGTGTGTGTGTGTGTGTGTGTGTGTGTGTGTGTGGTTGATTAGTTCCCCTTTAACTTCTCGGTTGGAGTTTCAGTTCACAGAGTGCATTTCCCCCTCAGCTTTTTAGCTACAAAGTATATATCTCCCTGTACAATCTACACAATGCCAATTGTTCTGTGACATAATTCTTAGAACAGTAACGTTCAGTTATTCTGGTAGTTTATAAAACCCTGTGAAGAATGTCTCGGGAATCTCAAGATAGGTTTTGTTCCATACGTCCTTCAGTGCTCGCCAGGTCCTGTGAGCTGTGGTCTCAGAGCGGCTCGGTTGCCCGAGGGCTCTGTCCGTGGGGCGACACTCATCTGAGGGGATGGCCAGCGTGGCCCACAGTCTCAGCATCTTGGTTGCAGGACAGCGCACAGCTGCAGCTGGGTCTATGACTGCTGTAGTTTCAGTACACAGTAGAGGAGGTGTTGGGGGGTGCGTGGGGGGTAGGCTACAGCGTTTCCGGGGCTCCAGCGAGCCCGGGGGCCAGGAGCAGGGACACAGTGTGCCAAGGGCTGGAGCTGAAATCCTTTGGACATGATTCCAGTTTATGTCTTTGGACCTGGAGGATGGACAATGGCAGAAGGGCGACACGCACCTCCTCTAGGAAGCTCTGCCCCGCCATGCTCACTTCCAGCTCCGGTTAGGTCGTGGGTCTAGCCCTGGCCATGAGGGGTGTGGGCCTCCCGCCCCGTGTAGACTCTGCTCCTAGAGCCCCCAGGCCCTTTGGAACATCCTTTCGGCACTTGCTTCGTGTGTCTCATGACTGCAGCACGGGTCAGTCTGCCGCTGAGTTTGGTTTTGTATTCGTACCAAGCATCCTTTTGCATTTGGGCGTGTGTGGCCTCACATTGCGAGGGTTTAGTTGCTACCGAGACTCCTCCTTAAGAACATTTCGTGATTCCTTTCCTTTCTGTCACCCTGGTCGATACTTACCTCAGCCTACCTGAGACCTGTTTTCACGAGTGCAGATCAGGTATTTCAGGGCGCCAGGCCAAACAATCCACATCTGTGCTTCGTCTCCTAGCGTTGCCCTGCTCTTACAGCTGGGGCACTCAGTTGCCAGCCCAGTCAGATGGCGGGGCTGAGGTCAGCCTCTGCTCCTCCGCCTCCCCAGGGGCAGGCTCCCGAGGTGGTTGAGGCGTGTTAGCGCCTGTGGGCAAGGGTTTAGATCTCTGTCGCTTTCTTTGAGCTTTGTGTCCTGAAGCCAGCCGGGCCAGGCACTTGAGAGACCTTCACGTTGGCGGGGTCTGAGATTCGTATTTTAACGTCCCTGGTCTGACGGAGCATTGCCGTCACCTGCAGGTGCCAAAGCCACCCTCCTGAGTCTAGGGAGGGCGTTTCCAGGCCGCCATGCTAGGCAGATGGACTCCTGTGACCGCCCCTCTGGCTTCAGGGGGCCAGGGAGACCAGCACTGGAATCGTCAGGCCCGGGCGCCCCCCACCCTGCATCTGGACAGCTCAGCTTCTCCCACATGCAAATTGTGCCCAGCTGGGACCTGGCCTTATGATGGGCCGCCTGGCGCGGGCAGCAGCTCCCTGCCAGGAAGAGAGGCCCGATGATGGAAGACCTTTCCGGAAACAAAGCCGGGTGGGTGGAGCCAGCACCTCGGCCTGCTGACCCCAGCTCTTCTGAGAAGAGCTTCTTCAGCATCTCAGGCTGTGGCTGCTGACCTGACCAGCTAAGTGTGTGTTGTCTCCGGTTTCTCTGTGTTTCTCTCCTAAGAGCAGGCAGCCATGCTGCCCTGCCTCACAGGCGGGGACTGCTCCTGGCACGAAAGGGAGGCAGCTGGCTAGCGCCGGGCTGTCGGTGCCCTGACGTGCACATCATCCTTCATAAAAATCGCTGCAGAGGCTGAATTGCAAATGCTCCTGTTGGCCTGTCTCGGTTTCAAAGGACTCTGTGATATCTTCATTAAAATTAATAAGAACCACGCGCCTGCTGCGAGCTGCCCGCTCATGCCTCTCCTCCTGGTGTCTGAGCACACGGGGAGCCGAGGCTTCTCCCAGAGTAATGGGATGTGAAGACGCAGGTCACCCAGCTCCCAGCGTGCTGGGGGCCTCTGCCAAGCTCCGGCTGAGGCCCAGGCTGTGAGTGCGGCTGCACGGCGGGGGGAGGGAGCCGTGTGGCGCTCCCTCCTGCCTCACTGTCATCTGGCGGAGCCAACAGACCTTTCTGGAAGTAGGAGAAGGTGCTCCAGCTCTGGCTGGAGCCTGCTTTCCCAGAACTCCTACTTCTGTAGGTGTCCCATTGCTCAAAGCTCCGAGGAGAGTCAGGTATCTCGGATAAGTGTGTGCCAAAAAATAGAGGGGGCTGGAGAGGTGGCTCAGGATTTAAAGACTGTCTTGCAAACAGGAGGTCCAGAGTTCGGATCCCAGGTCCCACATAAAAAAAATTGCCAGGCGGGGCTGGAGAGGTGGCTCAGGGGTTAAGCCTCTGCCTTGCAGATGGAAGGTCCTGAGTTCAGATCCTAGACCCCACGTATAGACGTCAGGCGGAAGGTGGGCGGTCTGCGTTTTGTCCTGTAGGGCGGAGCCTGTGAATCCCCAGGCAGAGTAAACAAGGAGGAGGTGGAGGCGTCCATGGTGGTTCCCGAATTCGCCGTGGTTCACCACACACACACACACACACACACACACACACACACACACACACATACACACACACACACACACACACACACACACGCATATACACACAATTGAATAAATAATTAATAATAAAAAAATTTAAAAAAATTGCCAGGCAGAAACAGTGGCGGCTGCACTTCCAGCCCTGGTGGGCGGAGCCTGGGAAATCCCAGAGCAAAACAAGAAGAGGGTATAACTAATCCAGAATAATTCCCAAAGTCGCCCTTGGCCCTCCACAGGGACATACAATACCCCCCCCCACACACACAAATAAAAAGTAGAGGCTGAGTAGACCCAGTCTACAGTTCTCAGTGAGTTCCGCCTTCTCTGCCTCCACACAGCCAAGCAGCACAACATTCCCGCTGGAACAGCAGCCACGCAGCGGCACCTGGGGCCTGGCCACGCCGTCATGGTAAAGGGCCAGGTGGAGAGAGAGCCCTTAGGTGGGCTGCATTCAAACATGTGTTTACATACGTTTGTACATATGTGCAGGGTGTATGCACACCCATACACACCTACCTGTTATATGTGTGTACAGGTGCATGCTTGTTTGTAACCATGCACGCATGCCTATTGTATGCACGTGTGCTTGCATGTTGACACACATGTATATATGTGTAAGTTACTATTCATGTGTTCTTTTATGCCTATATATGTGTATATACATATAAAGTATTGTTAATTTGTGTGCACATGTATGTATGTGTGTGATATGTATATATGTATTCAAATACATACTAAGCATTCATATGTATATTTGGGTGGATGCATGCTATTTGGCACTCATGTATGTCTAAATGCACAAATACGTATCTGTATATATGCATGCATATAAATGCAAATGCATATATGCATTTATGTACATTAATGTACACAAATCTGCACATATGTACATACATATGCTTTTATTTATATATGTATATCTGCATGCTTGCATAATCATGTGATTATGTATATAGTGTGTGGCTATATTTGTATAATTGCATGTATGCTGTGTATATACATGTATACCGTGTATAGATGCATGGCTGTGTGTCCACAACATACATGTATGGATTTCAGGGTGAATAGTGCATATTTGGATGATGTGTATATGTATCTGCATGATACACATGTCATATCCACATGTGTATACATATATGTATAGACATACATGTAAGCTTGAAAGTTTATGTACATGCATGTAGTGTGTGTGTGTGTGTGTGTGTGCCTGCGTGTGCTTTGCCAGCTGCAGATGTGGCCCTCAGCCCATGGCTTCTCCCTTCCTGCTGGATCAACAGATCTGCAGGGAGGCCGTTCATGAGGAGACACTGGCGCCGTGTGGCATGTGTGGCTCTTTCCCTGGAGCGTGTGCGCCTTCTCATGTCTGGGCACGAGTGGGTCTAGTGTTCTATTGAGGGGATGGAGGGGAAGGGCCACCTAGTTGCCCTCCTGACCATTGCTGGCCAAGGTCCTCAGTCCTGCCCATGAGCGACATTCGCCGCCTGCGAGAGGCATACAATCCTTCTCGTGTGCCCGCAAGGGCCTTCGGCCTTCTGGTAGTTCCTGGGCTGGCGGCAAATAGCTACGCGGCATTCTGCAAGACTAGCACAGAGGCCAAGTCCCGGGGGTGCGGCCCGTCCTGCAGCTGACGCAGGGAGTTTGGAGGCCTGGGTGTGGAAGCAGATGAGGCTGGTCTGGGAGCAGTTCATGTCATGTGTTCGGTGCTTGACACTCCGAGTTCCCGATACTCACGGTGACTTTGGGCTCTGAGGACCATTAGGGAATCACTCAAAGGCAGGGAAACTGAAGTCACAGGTCAGGATTTGTCCAAGGATTTGTGGGCTGAGACTGGGATTCAGGTCTGGGTCTGTCCAGGTGCAGGCTGGGGGGAACCCTGGCTGGTCTTCAAAGCTCACTTTGTGGCACCCTGAGGTCACCTCCTCCTCTAACTCTTCTCTGGGGCAGAGGTGTGCCGAGCCGGTCAGCTCAGACTGCACGAAGCCACAGACTGGAGGCTTGAACTGCAAAGATTCAGGTTCTCTCAGCTCTGAAGGCAGGATGTTCAACTCAATGTTGGGGAGTGGGGGCTAGCCCCCTTGACTTGCAAGTGGTTGCCTTCTCTCTTGTCCTTCGGGGTCTGTGTGCCCAGGGTCCGCTCTTACACAGCACCAGCGCTGTTGAATCAGGTTCAGCCTGTGCCGCTGTGGACCTCGATACCTCGCAAAGTGCCCTTTTCCCACTGGGGTTAGGAGGTGGCCTCGACTTTTTGGAAGGACAGTCCCACTCACACAAGATGGCAGTGGTGGGCTGGGGAGAGGGCTCAGGGGTTAAGGTCTTTGCCTCGCAATGAGTTCAGATTTCCAGAATGCATCAAACCAAGCTGAGCGGGGAACGTCAGTGACTGTAATTCTGGCCCTGGAAGAGACAGAGCCTGAGAACCCAAAGCGAAGGAGGAAGAAAATTCCAGGCTGAGTCCTCAAGTCACCCCTGGGCCACCACAGGTTGCACACACACACACACATACACACGCACACACACACACACACACACACATTCAATGCCCTCCTGCACACACACACACTCAATGCCCTCCTGCACACACATACACACGCACACACACATATGCACACACACTCAAAGCCCTCTGCACACACACTCAATGCCCTCTGCACACACACTCAATGCCCTCTGTACACACACTCAATGCCCTATACACACACTCAATGCCCTCTGCACACACACACTCAATGCCCTCTGCACACACACCACTACCTCTGCCCACACCACTCAATGCCCTCTGCACACACACACTCAATGCCCTCTGCACACACACTCATGCCCTCTGCACACACACTCAATGCCCTCTGACACACACACTCAATGCCCTCTGCACACACACACTCAATGCCCTCTGCACACACACACTCAATTGCCCATACGCCCACACTCAATCCCTCTGCACACACACTCAATGCCCTCTGCACACACTCATGCCCATGCCACACACACGCAATGCCCTCTGCACACACACCTCAATGCCCTGCACACACACTCAAGCCCTCTGACACACACACCTCAATGCCCTCTGCACACACACTCAATGCCCTCTGCACACACACTCAATGCCCTCTGCACACACACACTCAATGCCCTCTGCACACACACCTCACTGCCCTCTGCAACACCTCAAGCCCTCTGCCACACACAACACTCAATGCCCTCTGCACACACACTCAATGCCCTCTGCACACACACTCAATGCCCCTGCACACACACACTCAATGCCCTCTGCACACACACTCAATGCCCCTGCACACACACACTCAATGCCCTCTGCACACACACACTCAGTGCCCTCTGCACACACACACTCAGTGCCCTCTGCACACACACACTCAGTGCCCTCTGCACACACACACTCAGTGCCCTCTGCACACACACTCAATGCCCTCTGCACACACACTCAGTGCCCTCTGCACACACACACTCAATGCCCTCTGCACACACACTCAATGCCCTCTGCACACACACACTCAATGCCCTCTGCACACACACACTCAATGCCCTCCTATCTACACTCCCCCTCACACATACACACACACCACACCACACCACACACATATACACACACACACTGCTCACAAAACCCCACAGATGGCGATGAAGATGTGAGTCGAGCTCAGCAGACGCTGGAATAAGCCTCCCAGCACCATATGTCCACGTGTCCTTATTTACCCCTTCATGGAGAGGTGAGCAGACCCACCCTGGCATGGATGGCGCCCCCACTCAGCCTCTTGCTGCCTCCCACCGCCCACAAGGACATGGTGGCGTCTCAGCCAGACTCAGAGAAGCTGCCACAGCGCTCAGCATTCTAGCAGAGTCTGGGCCCATCAATCACCCAGGGACCCTACTAAAGTGCAGGTGGGCATCCACCCGGCCCTGGGGCGGTCTGCGGGCGGCCACACTCCCCGACCAGCACGTCTGCGGTCTGCGTGATGAATGGGTGTTCCTGGGACACGTGCGTCCCACCTGCTGGCTCCAGGTGCAGTTCTGGATGGCACCTGTGTTTGCCACAGACCCAGCGAGGGGCAGGCTGCCAGCCTGTTTCAGAGGCTGGACCCAGCACAAGCCAGGCAGCTACAGGGATGGCTGGGCTGTGTGCTGAACCCATGTTGCCAGCAAGGGCGCCAAGCTCCCGGCGGGCAGGAGCGGAAGTGGCTCCGTCTGCAGCTCACAGACGCAGCGCTGCAGGACTCCAGAGCTGCTTTCTCTTCTTCTTTTTAAAAATGTGCTTATTTATTAAAGAGAGTGAGTGAGAGAGAGAGAGAGTGAGAGAGAGAGAGAGAGGGAGGGAGAGTGAGTGAGGGAGAGAGAGAGAGTGAGAGTGAGAAAGGGAGAGTGAGTGAGAGAGGAAGGGAGAGAGGAAGAGTGAGAGAGGGAGAGTGAGAGAGAGAGAGGGAGAGTGAGTGTGTGTGTGTGAGAGAGAGGGAGAGTGAGTTAGAGAGAGAGGGAGAGTGAGTTAGAGAGAGAGGGAGAGTGAGTGAGAGAGAGAGGGAGAGAGAGAAAGAGTGAGTGAGAGAGAGGGAGAGTGAGTGTGAAAGAGGGAGAGTGAGTGAGAGAGAGAGGGAGAGAGGGAGAGAGGAGAGGAAGAGAGGGACGAGAGAGAGAGGGAAAAGTGAGTGAGAGAGGGAGAGAGGGAGGAGAGGATGAAAGGGACGAAAGGAGAAGGGAGAGAGGAGGAGCGAGGGGAGAGAGGAGGAGAAGGGGAGAGGGGAGAGAGGGAGACGCGGAGAGGGGAGAGAGAGCACGGAAGGATGTCAGACAATGCCCATATGCCATGCTCATGGACGGACTTCAGGGATGACTTTGGAAGTCAGTTTTCTCTTTCATACCATGGGGCTCAGCGAGGGGTGAACTCAGGTCCAGGTGGCAAGAGATGTTGATCCACGGTGAGGAGGATAGAGGACTAGGAAGGATGAAGAGGGAGGAAGAGAGACGGCGGGAAGAGGGGAGTGAGGAAGCTGCAGGCAGGCAGGCAGACGGAGGCGCAGGAGGACTAGGAAGGAGGTACGAGGGAGAAGGAAGCTGAAGAGGGAAGGAAGGCGGAAGTGGATAGGCCAGGAAGGAAGAAGGACAAGGAAGAAGAAGGAAACGAGAAAGAGGAGAGTATTCGAATAAATGAACTTATTGAAGATGTAACTCCTCTCCTTAATCCTCCCTATCGTTACCTTCTTTCACTCACCTGAACTATGCACGTCCTGTCGTACTTCCTTCCTTCCTTCCTTCCTCCCTTCCTTCCTTCCTTCCTTCCTTCTCTTTCTCTCTCTCTCTCTTTCTGTCTTTCTTTCTCTCTTTCTTCTTTCTTCAGGGCCCAGGCTGATCTCAGACTCACTGTGTAGTTGAGAGTGACCGTGCGCTTCTGTCCCTTGGGGCTGTATCTCTTGTGTGCTGGAATGAGAGACACGCAGCATTGGGGGTGGTACCCAGGTTTCGTGGATGTTCGGCCAGCACTATTGAGGCACCATTGATTCAGGGAGGCCCTAGCCCCGGCTCGCAGGAGGTCTGGTTATAGACCTGTCCGGGGCACTATGCTAACTGCTCCCCAGCCCTGGTTTCCAGCTGGTTGCCTGCTCAGCTCCTTGAAAGTAGAGTGGAGTGCAGACCTAGGGCTACCTCGCTTCCTATTCCAGGCTCCTCCCGAGCCGCAGGGAGTGCTCCTCACACCAGCAGTGCAATATCATGTGGGCACTTGCTAGTAATGCCTTCCCTGGACCTTCTGAGACTTCCTCTCCGAACATACGCCAACCTCTCGTGGTTTAGCCAGCCCAAGGGACCCAGAGTTCCTCTAAAGGCGTCAGGCCGACATCCAAGAGACCACGTGGCCCCTAAAAGCTTCAGACTGATGCCCAAGGGACCCAGAATCCCTCTAAAGGCTGCGTGCTGGCTCTGCACAGCCAGTTGGCAACATGAGTGGTCCCGCTTGGAGTTACGTCCTGCCTTCCCTGTGTCCCACGCACAACTGCCGTGGTCTGACGCCCGCTAGTTTCCTGGTTCTCTGCTCACGGACGGCAGGGCCCGGCACCCGCACTTCTCCAAAGCCTGCCACCAGTGCTGCTCTAGCTGGGCGTCAGGCCCATCGGCCACAGCCCTGAATTCCCATCGCGCCGGCTGTGGGAGCTGGGGCGGGCCCACACCAGGCGCCCTCACGTCACTCTCGGGCTGTGGTTAGTTTCCGCAGTAGGACCAGCCCTGGACTGTCATTTGCCCTTCACCCTTCCGCGGGGATGTGGGCGCCGATGGAGCCTTCCGCGGGGATGTGGGCGCCGATGGAGCCTTCCGCGGGGATGTGGGCGCCGATGGAGCCTTCCGCGGGGATGTGGGCGCCGATGGAGCCTTGTGCTGAGGGCGTGGTGATGGATCCTTCCATCTCCATGACTGGTGCTTCCCCTCCAGGCGTCTCGAGTTCTTTATCCTGTCTGCCATCACCTCAGGGGCTGACCTCGTAGTGTTTGGGTGGGAGGGCTCTAGTGCAGCTTCTCAAATGCCACATCTGTTGACTTGCTAGCGATACATTTCTTGCAGCCCTCCGTGGGATACAGCCCTAAGGTGGACAGGGGGTCCTTATCTTTCCCTGCATGCAGACACCTCGCGCTGGTGAGGGACCCCCAACCCAGGCTGCCGCTGACCCCTCGGGGCTGGAACTTGAGTTCACCTTTTCCAGGCTCTTGCTTCCTTCTGTCCGCTTGGGACCTTGGCAGGACCCCCGGGGGCCCTCCATGGCTTATGCTCCCTGGCTGAGCAATGTGCTGGGCTTCCATAGGCAGTCAAAGCATGGGGCTGTGGTGGTTGGTCCTGGGTGGGCATTCACGCGGCCTTGAACGACGCACCGAGGGAGCAAGCAGAAGGGAGGATACAGAACAAACTTGGAATGTTGGCGACACACCCCGTGGCCAGTGTGTGTGCAGACGCGCGTGCTGGAGTCCAGGTCCCCAGCACAGCAGGCACGTGACATGGGGTTCTGGTGGGGCTGGACATGGGCAGGAGGGACGCAGGAGCAGAAGGAAATAAGAAGAGCTAGAGGGCATCTGAGGGAGCAGGTGAGGCTGGGAATAGACGGGGTGGCGTGATGTCCCGTGGGGGGCGATCATTTGGAGAGAAAGGCCTGAGAGGGCTGCCGTCGGACGCTGCAGCAGAAAAAAGAAAATACAGTCCCCCAGCCAATGTGAGAAGTGAGATTTGCTAGGGGTACATTAGAAGAGGGGTGCAGAATTGCACCTCTAAAGCCTGGCCCAGGACATCACTGCGATCTTGCCATAGTCGTCCCCTGCAAGATGGGACGATCACCTATGACGTCACTTTCCTGTGCTAAAGTCAGCCTGTGGCCCCTCAACCTCCCAGCTCACATTTTGCCCCCTTCACTGACTCCTATGCACATGTGTGATGGGAGGAGGAGGTTTGTGAGGTCAGCTGTGCACGTGTGTGATGGGAGGAGGTGTGGGGCGAGGGGGTGTGGAGGAGGACGTGTGTGATGCATGAGCGGCGTGATGGAAGGAGGACGTGTGTGTGATGGCAGGAGGAGGTGTGAGGTCAGCTGTGCACGTGTGTGATGGCAGGAGGAGGTGTGTGATGGCAGGAGGACGTGTGTGATGGGAGGAGGAGGTGTGTGATGGCAGGAGGAGGTGTGTGATGGCAGGAGGACGTGTGTGATGGGAGGAGGAGGTGTGTGATGGAGGAGGAAGCGTGTGATGGAGGCGGAGGCGTGTGAGGTCAGTTGAACATCAACCCACTTCGATATTCTTTTCCACAGGAGACATGGGCGACAAAGGACAGAAAGGCACTGTGGGCCGCCATGGAAAAATTGGTCCCATTGGGGCAAAAGGTATCTGTGATGGGTTCTTGCCATCTATTTCCTCCTAGGCTCATGGCACCTCGGAGTAATCCTTGACTGGGTCTTCTTCCCTGTGGTCTTGTTTTTGTGTATGTCCTGACAGTTGTACCCCAGAATTTATACCAGGCAATCAGAGGAGTCATGAGCTCAACCTAAGGGGCGCTACTTGTCTGGGTAGGATCTTGGGGCACACAACAGAGGTAGGGGCAGCAGTCTTTGAGGTCTCTGATCCCAACTGAGGCTCCTTACAGTCCTGCATGAGCTGGTCACATGGAGGCTGGGCCGGGAAGGCCAGAGGCCAGGCCAGAGCTGTGCTGAGAACCAGGGCGGGGAAGGTCTAGTCTTTACCTCCCCAGCTCTGCTTCCTGGGTTCTCCCCCCAAGACTGTGGTCTAGAGACAGGGCTCAGATCTGAACTGTAAGTTGGTTGTGCAAGGTATTCTAATCCACAGCACGGACCTGTGGCAGCCCTGGCCCTCCCCGAAGAAAGGAGCCCTTGGCCAGGAGTGTTGCGGAGACGTCTTGGCTCGGCTGTGCCTCTCCCGGAAGGTTTACAGGAGGAGCTGTCAGCACCCAGCATCCTGGTGAACACGGAGCACTAGAGACACATGCGCTTTAATGTCAGAACACGGGGATACGTGTTTTTTACTCATGTAACATGAGGACACACCTGCTTTACTCATGGAACACGGGGACACGCGTGCTTTATTCATGGAACATAGGGACACATGCTTGGATTGCGTGGAGCCGTAGGGACACTTGTGCTTTGACTCCGTGGAGCTGCAGCGAAGTGCCAACCATGTAAATTTCACCATTCAGCCATTGGAAGTGTAGGTTCAGAAATGTTGATGACATTTCTGATGTGACCCATCATTCAGTTGTTTCCAAAATTTCCCATCTACATAAAGGGGAACTGTTCATTAAACAGTATAACTCCCTGCCCCTCCCAGTCCCTGAAAACTCCGGGTCGCTTATCGGCGTGATTTGCTCATTTTGAGTATTTCACATGGCGACAGTGTAATAATCGCTCCTTGTTTTACTTAGCATAATGTTCCCCTGATTCATTCATGGAGAAATTCAGACTTCCTTATTTCATGAGGCTGAATAGTTGCTGTGCAGCATTCCACAGTTTGCTCATCCATAATCAGGCATAGACGCTTGGGCTGTTCGTCCTTTTGGTCCTGTAGATACAGCGCAGTGAGCACTGGTGGGCGGTCGGACTGTTCGTTCTCTTACAGCGCGTGTGCTGGGCGTGTAGGGTCAGCTCGCGTGTGTGCTGGGCATGCAGGGTCAGCTCGCGTGTGTGCTGGGCGTGCAGGGTCAGTCGTGTGGTGTGGCGTGGGCGGCGCGGTGTCAGCTGCGTGTGTGCTGGGCGTGTAGGGTCAGTCGCGTGTGCTGGGCGTGTAGGGTCAGCTCGCACGTGTGCTGGCGTGTGAGGGTCAGCTCGTGTGCTGGGCGTGCAGGGGTCAGCTCGTGTGTGCTGGGCTGCGTGCAGGGTCAGCTCGCGTGTGTGCTGGGCGTGTAGGATCAGCTCGCGTGTGTGCTGGGCATGCAGGGTCAGCTCGCACGTGTGCTGGGCGTGTAGGGTCAGCTCGCGCGTGTGCTGGGCGTGCAGGGTCAGCTCGCGCGTGTGCTGGGCGTGTAGGGTCAGCTCGCGCGTGTGCTGGGCGTGTAGGGTCAGCTCGCGCGTGTGCTGGGCGTGTAGGGTCAGCTTGCCAAGGCCACCCTGCTTGGTTTGCCGTCGGTTTGCCCTGCTCTGGTCTCGCCACCCTGTGCCTCCCGCCATGTAGCCTCTGATGCGCATCCAAGAACACAGAGGAACGAGTCGGTCCAGGGCTGCTGAGCCCACTTCATGCCAGTGAACTCTGCGGAGAGAGAAGCCGCTGCCCTTCACAGGGCACTTGGTTCTGAGTGACAGGACTCTCACGTGACTGACCGCAGCGACTGCAGAGCTTCGTGGACGTCACTTCATGCCAGGTGTCTTACGTGTGGAGAAGATGGAGGTGACGCTTGTCCTACCCACCAAGAGGCTGGGTCACGGCCCCTGCTGCTGGATCCTTGCCTGACACCATGCCGCTGGGGGCCGATCCGGGGGACTGAGGGGAGCACGGATAGCCAGTGCACTGGGCTGTCTGGGTCAGCCGCCCCCAAGTCTGCTCCAGCTCCGGTTCCGCTGCCTGCCTGGGTTTTGCTGCCATGATGAGGGCTTTGGGGCAGCTGGCACCGGCCCGTTGCCATCCACTCGAGGACACGATGCCGCCCGAGGAATGCTCCAGGAAGTGCGCTGTGACCCCAGGACCGACCTAGACCTGCGAGCTGCCCCCGAAGCCCACGAGAGGCCCGTGCTCATCTGAGGAGCCAATCCATGGAGCAGACCAGCACGTCACAGCAAAGGGAGGGGCTTGCACACTTCCTGAGGTCTTGTATGCAAAAGAAAGGATTTTGGGGGGGAGGTTGGGGTGATAGGGACTGAACGCAGCTGTGATATGCAAGTACGCTACATCCCCAGCCCCAAGAAACAAGATTCTTACCCTTTCAGCTACTCTGCGTTGTCGCTGATAAATGCACAACCAAAGAGCTTAAGGGAGCAAGGGGTTTATTTGGCTTACAGTTGTTACAGTTCCTTGTCCAGCTTGCCAGGAGAGCCCATCCCAACACTCAGGGCTCCAAGGGAACTGGTCACGCCATAGTCACGTAACAGCAGGGATGACCCTGCTGGCCAGGCCACATGCCCGGCCAAGTATGCACGAGGATGCTCAATTTTCTTCCATCTCCCTCCATCTTATTTACCTGCCTGGGGTTTAGTCTTACCCACGTGAACTGGGGCTCCCCATCAACTAGACAGGCTTGCCCTGGGCTTAACTCAACTAATTCTCTACAAATATGCCCAGAGCTCGTCTTCAGCTGTCGACTTGATACCTGTGTCTATGATGCTTCTCGTAATCCTCTTTATTACCATTGGTTTATTTTTCTAGTTTTACAAACATATTGAGTACTTGTCCCTGCTTCACTTCATCCCCCTCCCCTTTTCACTCCCTTCCGTTCATCAGTCCATCCACACCTTCCTACCTCCTGCCTGTCTGCTTCTATGGACCCCAGGGTTCCCTCTGGCTTGTCTACTCTTGTGGGGGTTCAGGCCTCTGTGGCATACCAAGTTGCCCCTCCTCAGGCCACCCCACTGATAGGGCATTTCCCGTCACTCATCCAGCTCTAGTCCCCAAGGTTTCCACTGTGTTCTTATCTCTCTTAAGTTCCTTGATAGTCTATGGGGCATGTTGGTATGTCAGTCATTATGCAGGTCTGGGAAGGACACGTCTCACGGAAGTGGATTCCTGGATGCAGCAGCCCTGCCTTGAATGGAATGTCTTATCCAATGGTCAAACATCCCACTTTTAGGTTCTTACAATCTTACTGCCCTCTTCCACGAGGATCCCTTAGGATGGGGAGAGATTAGGTTGGTCTGATTCTGAGTGAGCCTTGCTGGGTTGCTAGTACTCTGCATTATGGTCGTCCATGTCACTGCTCTTCCACTGCCCTAGGCTGTATCCTGTCAGGGTGTTAATATCCTCTGTTGTAGAAGAAGACTTCTAGGCAGGGTGCTAAGTGCTTTTCAAATCTGTGATATAATAACAGCTATTTGCAGAGCAGTTTGATGTACTGTCCTCCTACCTATAGGTTCACTGACTGTTTTTCCCAATTGATCCATTTTCTTCTGATTTTTTTAGGTTCTTTTCTAATTAACAGTAATGGGAATGTGTTCCATTCTGACAAGAGGGTGTTGAGTTCAATAAAAAAAGCTATTGGTTGTCTCCTTGATACTCATGCACTATTACACTGGTGGTCACCTCTTGTCACGGTGATATTTTTTACAACTTACAGATCTCATAAGTTGATGAGGCCTGTGATTATTTCTCCCCCCCAGTAGCTTTTACAGTATTCTTTGGTACTATGCAGCTATTCAGCAAGGAGGAAGTTCTCATGATGTATTTTGCCCATCTTCTGTGGTCTGTATGTGTTCTGTCTTCAGCAATAGGGTCTTACTGACAGTTTTTTGGAGAAGAGCAGTGGTAAAAGCCTATAATATTTGGGGGCCTTAGATACCTCTCTGACCAACATTCTATCAGAAGTGTCACATTCCCGTTACTTCTAGTATAATTTTAACTGTTATTGGGATTTATTCTACTGTAAGTGGATCAGCTCGGGGCTTTGTTTGGTCCTGTTTTCCTCACTCTGCTCCTCTGCATAGGGACCGCCTATTCTTATTCTTTTCTTTAAAAGACATTTTGTTTGGACATATTACTAGTGTAGGAAGCTCCTATGGGGTTACTTCCCACAATCTTAGGGTTTTTCAATAAGCCACTCTGTCCCTCCTATCTCCCATCCCCTCATTCTCCCCTTAGTATTTTTCCCAATTTTCCCTCCCTCGCCCTACTTGTCATGGTAACCCTAAATCTTCTCATCCTAATCATTCCTTCTCATTGGTCCCTTCAGAATTTTCTGGCTCTTACAGTAATTCCAATCCAAATACATTGACAAGCCCATCAGTGCTAAAGAGAGAACATGCGGTGCTTAGCTTTCTGTGTCTGAGATACCTTGCTCAATATTCAATTTTCCAGTTCCATCCATTTACCAGCAAATTCCATAATCTCATCCTTTCTGATGGCTGAGTAATATTCCACGGGGTAGACTGCCACCTTTTCATTATCCATTCCTCTGGTGGGGGGCATGTCGATGGATTCCATTTTCTCGCCATTGTGTCAATCTTCCTAGTTCACGGACAAGCTGCTCTGTGCAGCCGCTTTTATTCCACTTTTCTTTTCCAGGTGAAAAAGGAGACTCTGGTGACATGGGAGCCCCTGGCCCCAGCGGAGAGCCAGGTATGAGATAAAATAATCTAAGGGTCGTACTTTAAGAACACAGACTGCCAGGCTAGGATGCGTGCATTTGCGGAGGGTTCACCTGACATGTGCCGGGGCCCGGGCCTTGACCCCTGTGTGGGCTTCACATAAACTGTGCAGGATTCACATCCCCGATCCCAGGCTGGGAGGCGAGGTGGGAGGGTCAGGAATCCAATGTTACATTCAGCTATATCGTGCATTCTAGCACAGTGTGGGAGACATGAGGCTGTCTCAGGGGAAGAAAAATTCCTCAACTGAATGTGCCGTGGGCTGGAAAGCAAGGGCTTGTGTGGCGAGGGTCTCTCCTGCCCCGCCCTGCAGTGGGACGCTCCTGCCTTCCACCGCTTTCTCTTTGAAGGCTTGACTGTCTCGGAATCGTAGTCTGTATGTCCAGCTGCACCTGCCCTAAGGTCACTGATGCACTCACCCCTGGCGCACAGACACTCCCTTCCCCTCTCCCAGTCGCCTGCGTGACGCGCTCCTTCCCGCAGGCGTCCCGTGTGAGTGCAGCCAGCTGCGGAAGGCTATCGGGGAGATGGACAACCAGGTCACCCAGCTGACGACTGAGCTAAAATTCATAAAAAATGGTACGTGGGGCCCAGGCTTCCCCGTTCCCTGAGCCCCCCTTCCTGCCCCCGAAGCCCGATGGCGTGGCTTCCGCGGGTTGCTTTGTGCCTGCTGCTGCCACGTCTGTGGCCCACGGTGCCTTAAGTGTGTTTATAGAAATGCAAGCTCGCCTTTCAGCCCTGCCTTCCCCCGCAGCTGTCGCTGGAGTGCATGAGACAGACAGCAAGATCTACCTGCTGGTGAAGGAGGAGAAGCGCTACGCGGATGCCCAGCTGTCCTGCCAGGGCCGCGGGGGCACTCTGAGCATGCCCAAGGACGAGGCGGCCAACCGTCTCATGGCTTCGTACCTGGCGCAGGCCGGCCTGGCCCGTGTCTTCATTGGCATCAACGACCTGGAGAGAGAGGGAGCCTTCGTGTACTCGGACCGCTCCCCCATGCAGACCTTCAACAAGTGGCGGAGTGGGGAGCCCAACAACGCCTACGACGAGGAGGACTGCGTGGAGATGGTGGCGTCCGGGGGCTGGAACGATGTGGCCTGCCACATCACCATGTACTTCATGTGCGAGTTCGACAAGGAGAACATGTGATGAGGAGATGCACTGGGAGACAGCCGTCTGCACCCCTCTCTCTACGGCATTGCTAACAGACGGCCCCCACCCCTGGCTCCCACTCAGCAGCCGCGAGCTGCCCCCGAGCGCCGTCTGCCGCGTCTGTCTGCGCCCTGCCGCTGGCGGTGCACACTTGTCAGGACTGTCTGTCTGCTGACCTTAGCAGCGGGGAGACCTTGTTTCGGGTGCTGTTCTGGAGAGATGCACAGCTCCATTGCCTGTATTGTAGCCAAAATGTTCATTCGGAAATTGTACTGAGAGTTGCTCCCCGAAGCCGCCAAGCGTGATCTAAACACAGCAGAGGGCACAGAGCCCGGAGCCCCCGCCAGCCTCTGGCGTCTGTTTGAGGACAACCCACCCAGGCCTCACGGCGTGCTGTGAGCTGCGAAGGTCTCCCGTCCTTTCCACCTCCACCCAGCTAGAGATGCTGCCGCTTTGCTCCTAGCCCGGGTTCAGGAGGATGAAAATAAATCCTGAACGGTCCCGTGACTGGTGCCATTTCTTCCCCTTTGTCCTCCGGTAGTTGGGAGATGGTGGTGGGCGTCTCTCTGCTCCTGTCTTCTTGAAGGAGGGACCGGCAGGCTGGTTTATAGCCCTGGGAGAAGATCTGGTGCAAAGGGCCTGTGGCAGGCCAGCTGGGCAGGCAGCTGCACCTGGAGGAGGATTTGGTTCCTCCTGGCGTGAGCGCTGCTGGTCTTTAGGAATCCTCTGGGGACGGGGCAGCACCCCGCTCCTAAACGCCCATCCTCTGTCTGCTGCTGAGGGGCCGCGGGGGCGGCAGCGGTGAAGACGGCTGCTCTGTGTGGACACAGACACGTCCCCTCCTGAGAACACACGGGTCATCCCGGGGCCCCTCACTTCAGCTCTGGCACCCAAACCCACCAGGAAAGCTGGAAACTAGCAAAGGTGGTCGGAAGGGAGAAGGGTGCTGGTGTGGTGAGGAGGCCATGGGAGGCTGAGCCCCCTGGGTGGGCTCTTCTGGGGTCCAGGTGGCTGGGACGGGGGATCTCAGCGTCACATGGCCCCTCCCCCGGCCTGCAGCTTCAGGGGGCACGGCCCTGCATCAGGAGGACAGAAGCTCCTCCCCTGTTAGCTGCCTCCCCGCAGCTGCTGCTGGCCGAGGCCCTGCCCTCAGCCTCCCAGCCACAGCCGCCGCGATGGAGGTCGCTGAGCTGCATTTGGCCCTAAGCTGGACGCTTAGGCCGTGGTGGCTGTCGCAGAGCGGATGTGGTCGCTCCAAGCACAGCGGCACAGCCAGACGCTCTGCCCTGAATTCTCCATGCCGGGTATAAAGGGGACCTCCGCGGAGATCGCAGGGGCGGGCTGAGCCCTGCGGGCGGGGGCCGGGCGGGGCGAGAGCCCAGATTCATTAGGTGCCGCAGTGAGGCGTGACCAGAAAGCTGGCATGGTGTTCTCAGAGTCCTCCGTGGCGCCCGAGCTGAGATGGATGGGCACCGGGCTGCCAGGCTGCAGATTCACAGCCCCACACTGCCACCCAGCGGGCCAGCTGCAGGCTCGGGCCATGCAGCCTAGCAGAGCCCGATGCGAGCAGGAAGCTTTTGGTTGCGGGAGGGAGAGAGAGAGACAATGAAAAAGAGGAGGAGGGAGAAACTGAGGATCTGTGTGTGAGACAGGGAGGGAGGAAGAGGAGGAGGGAGATGTGTATATGTGTGTATGTGGGGGGAAGAAGGAAAGGCAGGGGTGTGTGTGTGTGTGTGTGTGTGTGTGTGTGTGTGTGTGTGTGTAAGAGAGACAGAGAGAGGACTGGCTCAGGAGGGAGGCCAAGCTGTTGTGTTATTCAGAGAACCCCGCCTGGCTGGTCTCTCATCGTCAAGTAAGAATCAGAAGACGCTCCCCTGGGGCCAGTGTCTGTAGACGGAAGCACAAGCCTGGTCGCAAAGCAGCCGTGATGGCAGCGCAGCTGTGGGAAGAGGGACCCGGCCATGAACTCCCTCCGGGTCCCCAGCACTTTGCGGCTGCAGCACAAACCTCCCCCCCCAGGGCTGGGCAGAGGGCGTTTCCTCCCCGTCAGGCTCCTGAGGGAAGGGCCTCGGCTCTGCCTGGACGTTGCGCACACAGCCTGGCCGTCCCTGCCTCCCGAGGCCCTTGAACCTCTGCCCTTGTGCTGCGTGGTGACCGGCAGCGGGCTAGGCACGAGCTTCCCTTCTTTGTGTGCCGCCTGGTGACTGGCAGCTGCAGGCTGGTCAGCGGGCTGCTCTTCCTCGTGGGTGCCCATGGGGTGAGGGGTCCCCTGTGCAGCAGACCAGGACGGGCCTGCGGGGGGTGAGTCTGGCACAGGCTCGTGGGGAAATCACAGGACTGCCGTGGAGCTCTGCGGAGGGAACAAAGGCCACGAATCACACTGCAGATGGGCCGGGCCAGGCCCTCAGCTACTGCGGCTGCCGAGCCGTCGCTAGGCTGCGTGGTTGCCATGGGAGCCGGCTGGCTGCTGTGTCCACACTCTGCCGACTTCCCACTCAGCTTGCAGGCAGGGCTGCCTGGTTACCCGCGGTCAAAGCCACGGGGGATGGCAACCCGAGTCGTGCCCTGAACAAATCAAAATGGTGGCACCCCGCCTGTGCCCGTGCCCTGGGGACGAAGGGCCCTGGGGGCACACACTTCCCAGTTTCCACCTGGGAGACTGCCGCAGAGATGGATGGCACACATCCAGTTGCCGTGATTCAGTAGCTTTCCCTATGCAGGGGATGTGGGGAGCAGGCTGGCCGGGCAACCCCAGGGGTCCTTCTGCCCCCTCTTTCCCAGCGTTGGGAGCACAAGCGTGCCGCCACACGGGGCTGGCGTTTATTTTTCTTATGTAGCTCTGGAGATTAAATCCAGACGCTTGCAAGGCGCCATCTTCCTCTGCTAGACGGCTCTAGTGGTAACCACCAACCTACCCCTAAGTGGGCTCTGAGCCAGCCACTGGGTGGCGGCCGTAGTGTTTCTGTCAGCTGCCAGAGGGCTGGTCTGATCTGCGACCCTGTGGCTGGGGCTTGCTCTTCACCTGTCTTCTGGTCCCCTGGAATCCAGCTTTACATGTCTGCAGGGCCTTCAGACAGGAGTTGATCTCACAGCCCTGCCGAGAGCGAAGCCCAGAGCACCACAGCCAAGGGGCTGGAACAGATCCCATCCAAGCACGGTGGGAGGGAGAGGAGGGGTGTGGCCGTGTCTGTGATCTGCCCTCCATGGGAAGGAAGCCAGATGTCCTCTTGGCAGGATTTGGGGAGGAGAAGGACGCGTAGTGCAGTGGGGCAGGGATTGCGATGAGCGAGACTGGAGGACGAGAGGGCCCAGCCCAGCGTCTGCGCCGTGACCCACCCCTACCTCTTCCCTGCCAGTGTGCCAGCCGCTGGCGCAGCTCAGAGAGAGAATCTGTCGTTAGGAAGAGCCCAGGGCCCCCCACTCCTCCCAGGCAGGGGATGACACCTTGCCTCCTGAGAACAGGGGAGAACACAGAGGAGGGAGGCCGCGGCGTGGGGGAGGCCGCGGCGTGGAGGAGGCCGCGGCATGGGGGAGGCCGCGGCGTGGAGGTGGCACTGTGTGTGACCCTTGGCTGCTCCAGGGTATGGGCTGAGTATGAGGTGTCAGTCCAAACGGGACTTTCTGGTCTTGCTCAAGTACAGCAGGGTGCCCTGCGGCGGCTGGATGCCCTGCTGTTAGTTCCAGTGTAGTGGGGTGACCCTGTCCCTTGCTGCCTGTCATTGCGGAAGACGCTCTGCCCTGCTTGGTCACCTTGAGCTTGCCTCCTGCTTCCCTCATCCGTTGGTAGCGATGGGATGGCACTGTGGCCAACCTGAGACCAGTCTCGCAGGGGCGGGGCTCTTCTAAGGCTGCCTGCTCAGTTCTTCTCCGTAGCCTGACTGCCAGGGGTCTTTGAGGTGAACTTGTGAGACATGAACAGGTGTTCCAGCACCTGTTGACCAGACTCCAGACTTAGTGACACTCAAGGAGAACGCCTCTGGGGAGAGAGAGGGAGAGAGAAAGAGAGAATCTGTTGTTAGGAAGAGCCCAGAGACCCCCACTCCTCCCAGGCAGGGGATGACACCTTGCCATAGAGGAGGGAGGCCGTGGCGTGGAGGAGGCCGCGCCGTGGAGGCGGCCGCGCCGTGGAGGAGGTTGCGCCGTGGAGGCGGCACTGTGTGTGACCCTTGGCTGCTCCAGCCCTGGCTGCAGCATTCCTGCGTCTCCTCGGATGCAGGTGGGTGCATGGAAGGCTCTGGGTCCTCTTCTCCCTCATCCCACAGTGCTGGCTGGACGCCGGCCGGCTCATGACCACTGAAACCCAGGACTCGGCTCAGAAGACACTGTCTGGATTCTTACCCTTTAGGGCACATTCGCTGTTGAGAGCGATTCCATTCTAGATAGCAGAGGCGCCGTGCTGGGCGGCTTCCAGCTCTCGTTCCTGAGCCTGGTCGCGGGTCAGCAGCAGCGGCAGCGACGCTGAGCCTGTGACAGCAGGACCCCAGCGACCTGGGTGCCATCTGCTCCCGCGTCACTGTGAGGCCCGGGGTCCTCGCTGGCTCTGGGCGCCCCCCTCGGTACTCCCGCTCTGGGCGCCCCCCCTGACTTGCCACAGGCCAGGGCCCAGGTGACCCAGCTGGAAGGCAACAGTGGGCCCTGCGGTTCTCTGCGCTTGGGCCGCAAGTGAAGGGCTTTAGCTGCCGACAGGTGGCGAAGGTCAATGTTGATAAGAGGCTGGAAGGTTCCCAGGCAGCCCACGGTGCTGTGTCTGTGGGGGGTTTCCAGAGAAGGTCGACGAAGGGGAGACCTGCCCCGATGGGAGCGGCCACACCACAGGCCACGCGTGCTCCATCCCTCAGGCCACGCGTGCTCCATCCCTCAGGCCACGCGTGCTCCGTCCCTCAGGCCACGCGTGCTCCGTCCCTCAGGCCACGCGTGCTCCGTCCCTCAGCCCACGCGTGCTCCGTCCCTCAGCCCACGCGTGCTCCGTCCCTCAAGCCACGCGTGCTCCGTCCCTCAGGCCACGCGTGCTCCGTCCCTCAGGCCACGCGTGCTCCGTCCCTCAGGCCACGCGTGCTCCGTCCCTCAGGCCACGCGTGCTCCATTCGTTGCCTGGTCTCCCTCCTCCAGGGATGTGAGTCCTCCCCAGCTCCATCTCCCATAGCCTTTGTGACATCACACAGGCTCGCCATCTAGAAGGTTCTGTCTCCATAAATTCTCTCCTTGCTGGTGCTGAGAGCCAAGGGACTGGCTTGTGAGGAGTGAGAAATCCAGTCCTGAACACAGCACTGCAGACTCCTGGGTGAGTCGGGAATGCCGCTGTCGGTTACACGACCACCTAGCAGTGCAAACGCCTGACATCTGGCTTGTCAAGGGAGCACGGTGGGAACAGATATGTGCATTGGGCCCTGGGTGGGACGGGCGGGGCAGGCGACCCCCCGGACTCTGTCAGTATGGCGCCGGGGGCCTGGCTGGGCAGGACTCAGGAGGGCTTCGCGCTCCGGCGCGGGTTTATGTCATCAGCCCTTGTGCTGGCTGCTCTGGGTGGCCCTGCGGCCCTGCGAGCTGACGGTTATACTTGCCGCCTCTGCCTCTGGCCCTGTCTTTTTTTTCCTGCCGCGGGGTGTGACCGGCCGCCACAGCTCCGCTGTGAACCAGGCCCCTCCCACCTGGCCGTCCCCGTGACACCTGGAACAGCCCAGGACGGCCTTCCTCCCTTGAGTCGGGTCTGGCAGGACAGAAAAGCACGCACGCGCCTGTGTCCAGGAAAGCCGGCAGGAAGGCGTGTGCATCTTTAGATAAGCCCCACTCCGGAGCCCACCCTGGCCTCGACCACCACCCTCTGTTGGCATTTGGGGCTGGGGGTACAACATCTGGAAAGAGCACGATGGGCGCCCCACCCACAGTGTGCAGCCAGGACCTCGCACTAGCTGTGGGCGCGCCAGAGCTAGGCCTCTGCTGCCCAAGATGTGCCCCAAACTAGGGGGTTTCTTCACTTCACCCCAATCCCATTCTTCCATCAAAGGCTTTCTTAGGCCTTAATGGCAGTGGACAAAGTCGTCTTTGTCTCTTTTTAAGGGGAGCCGTTCCTGGGCCAGCATGGCTTCTGCTGCCAAGGAGAATTCCTTCTCTCAGCTCCCCAGACCCGCCTGGCGGAACGCTTCCTTCCAGAGGCCAGTGAGGCCGGCCGCGAGGGGGGGCAGGCCGCGAGGGGGGGCAGGCCGCGAGGGGGGGGGGAAGACCACAAGGGGGGGCAGACCGCGAGGGGGGGCAGGACGTGAGGGGGGAAAGGCCACGAGGGGGGGCAGGCTGCGAGGGGGGGCAGACCACGAGGGGGGCAGGCCGCGAGGGGGGGCAGGCCGCGAGGGGGGGCAGGCCGTGAGGGGGGGCAGGCCGCGGGGGACATGTGGATGCCGCTGCTCTGCCTGGTGGCTCTGACTGCTCCATCAGCAGAAGGGCCAACTCGGCCCCTGTCCTGGCCTCACTGCCGACGGCCCGGTCACGCCCGGGGAAGGTCTGGGCGCGGTCGCAGGGCGCCTGGGCGCACCGTGTGGTCTCAGTGCCTGCTTGGTGTTTACGTAGGTGGTCAGGAGAGTCAGTGACGAGTGGAAAGCACGCCCACCCACGGTGGTCTTCCCAACAGAGGTGTGAAGGGGATTTGGTTGAATCACAGCCAGAACTCCTGCCACTTGCTTCCGGCTCTTTCTGACCTCGGCTAGTTTATCAAGAGGCATGGCAGAGGGGCGAGGGACACGGAATCTGGGGACCCCACAGCATAAAAATCAGGGAGCCGTGAGTCCATCGGAGCTGACTCCGTAGTTGCAAGCCCTTGGGTGACCCTTGGTGGTCTCTGAGAGACCTGGGGTAGTGTCTGGGGGACCCTTGGTAATCTCTGGGGAACCCTTGGTAGTCACTAGATGGCTCTGGGGTCTCTCAGGGACCCCAGGGACCTTGCGCAGCATAGGTGGCCGAGGAGCGACCCTCTGAGGATCTCCCTCCGCAGCACGTGCTAGAGGTGCCGGCTCCAGCAGGTGGTCACGGCATCAGTCTGGAGCCTGTCGTGGGTGTAAGGGACACAGGTGATAAACCGTCTCCCCTGGGAGCCAGTGTGGCCCTCACAGTTTCTCCACAATGGATGGGGGCCCGGTGGGTTCCAAGGTGGAGTCAGGCTCACCTGCATTCAAATGCTGCTCCCTTTCCCTTAGCTGTGTGACCTTGGGCTGGTACCTTGTGTCTCTGGGCTTCTCTAACTGTGGGGTAAAGTGGACTTGTTCCTCCCGCGTTCTGACCCCACTGTGGTCATGAAAACAGATGGAGACCTGATTTTAACCAGAGGAGCTGGCGGCATGGGGTGGGGTGGGACAGGAGGAGAGGGAGCTGGGGAGACAGGAGAGCACCGGCCTTTGTCATGGCTGTCCCGTCCTTGCTGACTGGAGCACGGCAGGCTGCCTGCGCCTTGGCAATCTCTGGCTCCGTGGTTTTCTGCTGTTTCTTGGGGCCAAGCCTAAGGCACGTGGTGGCTGTGGTCTCACCAGGAGGCCCCGGGTGCCCCTGGGTGCGGCACTCAGGGGCTGGCTGGGGGCGTGGCCTGCGGGGGTCTTCCCAGGCCTCTGTGCTGGGGTCCCCTGACCTCTTTCTTCTGAATCATGCACAGCCCACCTGGGCCCCTCCCGGCTGCCTCTGCTGCGTAGCTCAGCTGCTCTTGCAGAGTGAGCAGAGAGCTGCCCACCCACGAGCCTACCAGCCCACCATAGCGGGTGGTCTCCCTCTACTGGGATAGCGCAGAGCAGCCAGGGGTCCAGAGAGCCGGTGCCACAGCCCCCATTGGATGGATCTAGTGGGAACTCTAGGCCTGTGACAGCCCCTTGTTATCAGGTCTCCATGGCGTCCTGACTCACCCAACCAAAGAGGAAAAGGACGCAGGAGCACAGCGTGGGTGGATGAGGGAGAGAGAGAGAGAGAGAGAGAGAGAGAGAGAGAGAGAGAGGCCATCTCCTATAGCCCCAGCAATATGATCCATGTGCCAGGCCAGCCGGCTGGACAGGGTCCTCAATGCCCACCCAGAGCCCCCTGTGAGCCCCCTCCACCCATGAGACCAGGGTGGCCTCGTGACCTCACGTTCTCATTGCTTGGTGAAAGCTCCTGCACACAGTCAGCCAACAGTAGTCACCCCAGTGTCAATGCCTGCTGAGGAGCTCTGGGCACACACAGCCTTTCTGGAGGAATATCTCGCTACTCTTACATAGGAAGTGCACAAATGCACGGTTCAAAGGATGCAGGGCTGTCCCAGGCAGAGGGATTCTTCCTTCCACCTTCAGGTTTACCTTGAGTTCAGGGTCCCTAGAGGGTTGCGGGAACGCTGCGGTGAGCAGCGCCACCTGGTGGCCGGAGAGGAGAGCGCCGTCGAACGCCTGTCTCAGTGGCCTGAACTCTGCAGAGAAGAGAAGCCTGCGGCTGGCTCTGAAGATGTGCGTGGACGCTCACCTTGTGGTCTGTCTCCCGGCTGCTTACCAGCCCACCCGGCCTGTGAATTCTGAGGTGTAACTGGCTGGGACTCAAAGACCCGGAGGTGATTTGGAGGGACATGCCAAGCGAGGAGCCCTGTGACCTTAGCTGTCACAGAAATCTCCCGCTCTTGATGCCATCACGGGGCCCTGAGTCAGGGCAGGCCTGCTCTGGTTGCTCTGTGCCGTGTGGAAGCGCAGAATGGAATGATATTTCGTGAAGTCACAGCCTTGACCTGAGGTAGATGCTCCATTGAGCATAAGTACCCAGAATGACTCCACGTCATGTGTGCATGCAACCTCCACTGTCTGCTTGCACACAGCTAGCACACTGTGCACACCAGTCACTGTCTGCACGCAGCGAGCACACTGTGCATGTAACAGTCACTGTCTGCACGCAGCGAGCACACTGTGCATGTAACAGTCACTGTCTGCACGCAGCAAGCACACTGTGCATATGACAGTCACTGTCTGCACGCAGCGAGCACACTGTGCATATCACAGTCACTGTCTGCACGCAGCGAGCACACTGTGCATATCACAGTCACTGTCTGCACGCAGCGAGCACACTGTGCACGTAACAGTCACTGTCTGCACGCAGCGAGCACACTGTGCACGTAACAGTCACTTGTCTGCACGCAGCGAGCACACTGTGCACGTAACAGTCACTGTCTGCACGCAGCGAGCACACTGTGCATATGACAGTCACTGTCTGCACGCAGCAAGCACACTGTGCATATAACAGTCACTGTCTGCACGCAGTGAGCACACTGTGCACACCACAGCCACTGTCTGGCTGCACACCAGTGAACACACTGATAACGGACTTGTGCTAATTAGTAATATTCACAGACATATTCAACTGGATCAGAAACACCAGACACATGAGCAATCACCCCCTTCACTAGGAAGGAAGAAGCACCCTAGAACTGAAGTGTGCCAGATATGCTCTCTTGACACCCAGCCAGGGGCACCTGCCTGTCCCGGGGCACCAATCCCAGCCCGATCTCTTAGGCCATCTCAAACTGTTCTAGAAGCGCCTCTCACATGCAGACGGATGGAGAACCTGGTGTCTGTCCCCTTCTGCTGCAGAAGTGGTGTCGATGGTCCCAGAAGATCACCTGCAGCCCGGGCCTGCAGAGCTGGTGGGTCTGGTCGTGTCTCCTGGAAACCCTTCCCCCCACCCCCCAGTAGCTGGGCTTCTCCGGCTTCTTCTCTGAGCATCCAGGTCTGGTTGACTTCTGGTCTGGCCTTGTGCTTGGACCCCAGTTCCGTCTCCAGCGCAGCGTGGGCTGAGGACCCCAGCTCCGTCTCCAGCGCAGCGTGGGCTGAGGACCCCAGCTCTGTTTTCAGCGCAGCGTGGGCTGGGGACCCCAGCTCCGTCTCCAGTGCAGCGTGGGCAGAGGACCCCAGCTCCGTCTCCAGCGCAGCGTGGGCTGGGGACCCCAGCTCCGTCTCCAGCGCAGCGTGGGCTGGGGACCCCAGCTCCGTCTCCAGCGCAGCGTGGGCTGGGGACCCCAGCTCCGTCTCCAGCGCAGCGTGGGCTGGGGACCCCAGCTCCGTCTCCAGCGCAGCGTGGGCTGGGGACCCCAGCTCCGTCTCCAGCGCAGTGTGGGCGGAGGACCCCAGCTCTGGTCTCCTGGGTCCTCCTGCTGACCAGGCACCTCCTGTGTGTTAAGTTCAGCTGTCTCGGGCCCTTCTCCTCCTACCCCTGGTCCTTCCTCTCCACCCTCGGCTGGAGGACAGCACAGCCGGCTCCTTCTGGCTTGGGGTCGGCCCAGCTCCTGCATCTGTGGACAGTCTGCTCCTGGCCAGGATTCCGGCAGCACAGCCCAGGCGTCCTCGGCCCCCGCATCTGGGGTCGACACTTTCTTCAAGGTCCAGCGAGCGGTCTGTGATGGACACTGGATGGCTCATCCGTCCTCCCAGTGCCTTCAGGGTCACCTTGACACCGGAATTCGGGTTCACCGCCTCCTCATCCTCCATTACCCCCATATGGCTGGCCCCTGCAGACAGCAGGGCGTGGTGAGCCTCAGGGACAGTCCCCTCTCCCACTGGCTGAACAGACATGATGTTTGCTCCCTTGCTGGGACCATGTCCCCTTGCTTCCGGCTCCTGGTGGCGCCTCAGTGGCAGGAGGGCCCCATGCAGGCCGCAGAGCGGCAGGATGTACCATGGCTACAGGTCTGCTGACTGAAGGTTTCTCCAGTGTTCAGAAGTGATTGACAGGCTGGCGTTGAGTCAGATCCAGCTTGCAGTCTGTTTCTTCTTGTGCATGTGCACGTGTGTGTATCAGAGAGTACTGCCCCCCAAGAATGACTTTGGGAATCATTCTGGATTGCTTCTACCTTGTTTTTGCTTCACTTTGGGGTTTCTCAAGCTCTGTCTTTCCAGGGCAAGAAGCACAGGCTGCAGCCATTTCCACCTGGAGATTTTACATAGAATCTGGAATCTAAACTCAGGTCCTTCTGCTTGCGAGACTAGACTTAACCCCTGAGCCGTTTGTCCAGCCCTCTACTTTTATTTCGGTCATTTATGCTGCCCGAGTCAGTATGGCCTTGAACCCACAATCTTCCCACCTCTCCTGAGGGCTGGGGTGGCAGGTCTGCACCCCCAGGCCCACCTTGCCACTTCTAAACGGCTGAGTGGACCAGGCCAGCTCCACTGGGAAGCTCGTGGAGATGTGGCGAGCGTGGTCCACAGCTGCCCTGCGCTCCGGGGAGGCTCTCTGAGCTGGGGATGGCAACGCCCACTCTGTAGAACACGGCCGGCCAGAGTGAAGGAAGAGCGGTGACGCCACACCAAGGAGAGTAACGGGGGGCCTCACAAGGTGCTCGTGGGAGGCACTCCAATAGCTGCAGTCTGCCATGTTCTAAATGTCTGGCAGCTAGCGAGTCTTCGTGGTAGGCAGTCAAATAGGTGTTTCTGTGCTGTGGTTAAGGGTCTCCAGCCTTGGCAGAGATGATTAAAGACTTCTGAGACCGGCGCTCAAGCCTGAGGTGCCTAAGCAAAGTGCATTGGAATGAGGGGTGCGCTCCCACAATGAATTGGAATGAGGGTTGCGCTCCCACAATGCATGGGAATGAGGGGTGCGCTCCCGCAATGCACGGGAATGATGTGGGCACAGCAGGCCGCCAGGTGGGACCTCAAGCCTCCAGGGTGGGACGGCACCCCCACCCCCAGGTGCAGCATGGGCCTCCTCTTGCTGCTGATTCACAAGCCCCAGCGTCCTCAGCTGCTGGAGACGTCAGTGTGGCCAACGCCGGGAAGGAACTGGTGTCAGCGTCAGCACACTGCACCTCCAGAAGCCCGCACGGGTCCCCAGCAGGAACGGGCTCCTCCGCTGCAGGGTGGCCTTCAAGAAAGAAGAGGGTGCAGCCCTCTGTGGAGAGGGGGCGCTCCCCCCTCCAGCCGTGTGACCCCATGGCTGGCTGGGAAGTTACTTTGGAGCTAGACGTGGGCAGGCCTTGGATTGGGTCGAGCCAGCCTGGGGACTGTGCGTGGAGACATTGAGCAGATGCTGTGGTGCTAAGCCCGGGAGGACGCAGTCGCGCGGACCCGCCTGGATGAGGATGTGGGGTTTCCCAGGAGCTGGGGTTCGGCGTTCAGGGGCAGACGCTGCAGCCTGCTGTCGGGGGATGTTGCACACGAGTGGAGACTGGCAGGGTGCGGCGATTGTAAGAGGTCAGCAGGGGCTGAGGGGGCGTGCCAGCCGCGGAAGCTGAGGGGACGTGCCAGCCGCGGAAGCTGAGGGGACGTGCCAGCCGCGGAAGCAGACACTCCCACCGTGGACCACTTTGCAGGAAGAGGAGGGAAGAGCAGCCAAGGAGCACGGCAGGTGCCCCCTCTGAGGAGGGTGAGGGCAGGTGCTCCCCTCAGGGGGTGCTCCCCTCAGGCGGGTGCTCCATCTCAGGTCAGGCGGGTGCTCCCCCTCTCAGGCGGGTGCTCCCCTCAGGCGGGTGCTCCCTCTCAGGCGGGTGCTCCCTCTCAGGCGGGTGCTCCCCCTCTCAGGCGGGTGCTCCCCTCAGGCGGGTGCTCCCTTTCAGGTGGGTGCTCCCCCCCTCAGGCGGGTGCTCCCCCCCTCAGGTGGGTGCTCCCCTCAGGCGGGGCTTCCCCTCAGGCGGGTGCTCCCCCCCTCAGGTGGGTGCTCCCCTCAGGCGGGGCTTTCCCTCAGGTGGGTGCTCCCCCTCTCAGGCGGGTGCTCCCACTCTCAGGCGGGTGCCCCCCCCTCAGGTGGGTGCTCCCTCTCAGGCGGGTGCTCCCCCTCTCAGGCGGGTGCTCCCCTCAGGGGAAGGCTCCTTCTCAGGCGGGTGCTCCCCTCAGGTGGGTGCTCCCTCTCAGGCGGGTGCTCCCCTCAGGCGGGTGCTCCCCTCAGGTGGGTGCTCCCTCTCAGGCAGGTGCTCCTCCCCTCAGGTGGGTGCTCCCCTCAGGTGGGTGCTCCCCTCAGGTGGGTGCTCCCTCTCAGGCAGGTGCTCCCCTCCCCAGCCCCACGCCCTCTGGATGGATTTTTCCTGCTTCCCCGTGGAGCACAGGTGCTGGGCGGACCTGTTGGTAGAGTGTCTAGTTCACGTTCCTTGCACGTCTGTAACTCAGAGGAAGAGCTGCGCTCATATCGCTTCCTTTGTTAGCAGTTCTCAACAAGGTCTTAGTTGCTTGGGTTTGAACTGACATGACCCCCGCCCCCAACAGGATCTAGCTAGTGGTGATACATTGGAAGGTTCTGGAAGCTTTGGGAGGTGGGGCCTAGCCAGAACATTGTCTCTGGGGGTCTTCTGTGTTGTTGATCCCAGTTCTGGGCGTCTTGATTGGGCAAGGTGCAGGCAGCCGGTTCTGCTCCTGCCGCCTGGGCTGAGCTGCCTTCGCCCTCAGAAGCCATGAACCCAGCTGAATCTTCCGTGGCGCCCGTCCTGGATCGCGGCCGCCCGAGGTTCTGAGTGCTTGACCCTCTTACTTGTACCGCAAGCTCTGTGGCCATGTGCGTCTCCTACTTAAGGGGCGTCCTTTGAAGTCATCCAGAGACAACTAAAAGCGAGTTGTTCTCTTCAAAAGGAAAACAACCTCCTTTTAGGCGATTGCAGCACAGCTGGGTCTTCTGTGGACCTGTACATTTCACAACACTGTGCTCTTCTGTAGAAGGAAGCCCCCCCTGCCGCCCCTGTTTCTCTGGGCACAAAGTGGCCTCTTGACTCAGCCTCACCCAGGTGACAGGTGGCAGGCGACAGGTGACAGGTGGCAGGTGACAGGTGACAGGTGGCAGGTGACAGGTGGCAGGTGACAGGTGGCAGGTGGCAGGGAAGGGGAAGCAGAGCCTCCAGCTTGGCTTTGGATGCCGATGGGTCATGGCTCACCCCCCCCAATCCCGCTGACTGTCCTGCCCCTGCTGACATCCTGCCCCTGTGACCGTCCTGCCCCTGCTGACCATCCTGCCCCTGTGACCGTCCTGCCCCTGCTGACCGTCCTGCCCCTGCTGACCAGCCTGTCCCTCTTGCTTCTAGGAAGCATGGATGATGCTCCAAAGGAGGGAAAACTGTCCAAGATTCTAGACTTCACCCAGCTGATTGACATGGCCTCTGAGTGTGTAGGAGGAAAGGTAAGTAGATGTGGCGGGAAGTAGATGTCAGGTCCTGAGGCTGAGGGGCAGCGAGAATTAGGCTGAAGCAAGGGTGGCCAGGGCTGCCCAGCACTGCCAGGGGTCGAAGAACTGAGAAGAAGCCCTAGCAATTCTGAACAAGGGCAGCAAGGTCTTCATCGTGTGTGTGTGTGTGTGTGTGTGTGTTATGTATGTGTATGTATGCTGTTTATGTTTGCACATGTATGTATGCATATGTGTATAGTGTATGTATGTTGTGTATGTGCATGTGTGTATGTATATGTGCATATGTGTGTGTGTTGATGCACTCAGTTCATGTATATAGTATGCGTGTGCATATACATATGTATACGCACATGTATGTATATGTGCACATTTCTATATGTTTTTGTATATGTGTTCATGTATATGTATGTGTATATGTGCACATATGTGTGTGCATATGTGCATGTGTACCTGTATGTATATGTTTGCATATTTGTGTGTTTATGTGCATATATGTGTACATGTGCATATGTGCGTGTTTGCATATGTGCACATATGTATATATGCATATGCACATGAGTGCATGTGCATACATGTGTGTGCATGCATGTGTGTAAGTGCATGTGTGTGCATTCATGTGTGTACTGTGTGTAGGCGTGCATACATGTATGTGTGTTTGTGCATGGACCTGTGGAGGCAGGAGGAAGATGTCGAGTGCCCCCTTTATCCACCCTCTTCAGACAGGTGTGGCCATTCTTGACATTTTACATGGCAGTGGGATTTGAACTCAGGCTCTCAGACTTGTGCAGCAAGTGCTCTTACCTACTGAGTCATTTTTAAATTAAATTAAAAGTTTAAATCTTTTAGAGCTTCATACATGAATACAGTAAATTTGTTTATTTTCACATCTTAACCCTAATCTCATCCTCTTCCTTTCCCCGTTATAACTCTTCTTCCTTCCAGCCAGTCTCCCTGCTAGTTCTGGTCTTTTTGCATATCCCACTGAATCACCTTTTTAAAGTGCTTGTGTTTCTGAAAGAGTCACTTTTCATCTGTGCTTTTTTTTTTTTTTTTTTTTTTTTTTTTTTTTTTTGCTTTGCTCTGGATTTTCTCAGCCTCTGTCCTCTAGGCTCAGAAGTGTAGGCCACTGCCATTTCTGTCTAGTATTTTTTTTATTATTATTTATTCAACTGTGCGCATGTGCGTGTGTATGTGCGCGCGTGTGTGTGTCTGTGTGTGTGTCTGTGTATGTGTAGAACCACGGACGAATTCGTGAACCACCATGGATGCCTCCACCTCCTTCTGCCCCGGGATTCACAGGCTCCGCCCTACCAGGACCAGAAGCGCAGGCTGCCCCCGCTTCCGCCCGGCGTCTATACGTGGGATCTGGGATCTGAACTCAGGACCTTCCGCCTGCAAGACGGAGGCTTAACCCCTGAGCCACCTCTCCAGCCCCTGTGCTTTTTTTAAAACAGTGTATTTATTCTTTGACAATTTCATATGTGAGTGCAATGCATCTTGATCACATTCGCCCCCTCCCACTGCCCTAGACTCCCTTGGGTCACCCAGACTCACCAGGACCCCCACATACCTTCAGCCTTATGCCCTCTTATTTGTACAACCCACTGATTCCCACTAGTGCTGTTGTGTGCACGTGAGTGTGGGGCCACCCACTGTAGCACCCAAGAGAAATGACTTTCCCCAGCACCCACCAGCTGCCAGGGCTCCTGAGTTAGGGCGGGGCCCATCTGTGAGGAGTGCTGACTGGCCAGATCTCCGCAGGCTACTGCAGCTGCTGTGGGTTCTGCCTGCAGAAGACGGCACTGCACAGCCCTGCTCCCACATTCTTTCTGCCCTCTCTTCCGTGATGTTCTGAGCTCTTCACATTGCTCCTGCAGACACACACGGTCAGGGTTATCACACCTTCTCCTCTGTGCCAGTTCTCTGTATTCGTTACTTTTCATATTGCTATGACCCAGTGTCTGATGAGAAGTGATGGGGATGAAGGTGTGTTTTAGGGGTCTCAGCATGAGGGATGCAGCTTCCTGTGGTGGGATGGAGCAGTGGTGGGATGGAGCAGCAGTGGGATGGAGCAGTGGTGGGATGGAGCAGTGGTGGGATGGAGAAGCAGCAGCAGTGGGATGGAGCAGCAGTGGGATGGAGCAGTGGTGGGATGGAGCAGTGGTGGGATGGAGCAGTGGTGGGATGGAGCAGTGGTGGGATGGAGCAGTGGTGGGATGGAGCAGCAGTGGTGGGATGGAGAAGCAGTGGTGGGATGGAGAAGCAGTGGTGGGATGGAGCAGCAGTGGTGGGATGGAGCAGTGGTGGGATGGAGAAGCAGTGGTGGGATGGAGAAGCAGTGGTGGGATGGAGAAGCAGTGGTGGGATGGAGCAGTGGTGGGATGGAGCAGTGGTGGGATGGAGCAGTGGTGGGATGGAGAAGCAGCAGCAGTGGGATGGAGCAGCGGTGGGATGGAGCAGCGGTGGGATGGAGCAGCGGTGGGATGGAGCAGTGGTGGGATGGAGAAGCAGCGGTGGGATGGAGCAGCAGCAGTGGGATGGAGCAGCAGCAGTGGGATGGAGCAGCAGTGGGATGGAGCAGCAGTGGGATGGAGCAGCAGTGGGATGGAGCAGTGGTGGGATGGAGCAGTGGTGGGATGGAGCAGCAGTGGTGGGATGGAGCAGTGGTGGGATGGAGCAGTGGTGGGATGGAGCAGTGGTGGGATGGAGCAGCAGTGGGATGGAGCAGCAGTGGGATGGAGCAGTGGTGGGATGGAGCAGCAGTGGTGGGATGGAGCAGTGGTGGGATGGAGCAGTGGTGGGATGGAGCAGTGGTGGGATGGAGCAGTGGTGGGATGGAGCAGCAGTGGGATGGAGCAGCAGTGGGATGGAGCAGTGGTGGGATGGAGCAGCAGTGGTGGGATGGAGCAGTGGTGGGATGGAGCAGTGGTGGGATGGAGCAGTGGTGGGATGGAGCAGTGGTGGGATGGAGCAGCAGTGGGATGGAGCAGCAGTGGGATGGAGCAGTGGTGGGATGGAGAAGCAGTGGTGGGATGGAGAAGCAGCAGCAATGGGATGGAGCAGTGGTGGGATGGAGCAGTGGTGGGATGGAGCAGTGGTGGGATGGAGCAGCAGTGGGATGGAGAAGCAGCAGCAGTGGGATGGAGCAGTGGTGGGATGGAGAAGCAGCAGCAGTGGGATGGAGCAGTGGTGGGATGGAGCAGCAGCAGTGGGATGGAGCAGTGGTGGGATGGAGCAGCAGTGGTGGGATGGAGCAGTGGTGGGATGGAGCAGCAGTGGTGGGATGGAGAAGCAGTGGTGGGATGGAGAAGCAGTGGTGGGATGGAGCAGCAGTGGTGGGATGGAGCAGTGGTGGGATGGAGAAGCAGTGGTGGGATGGAGAAGCAGTGGTGGGATGGAGAAGCAGTGGTGGGATGGAGCAGTGGTGGGATGGAGCAGTGGTGGGATGGAGCAGCAGTGGGATGGAGCAGTGGTGGGATGGAGCAGTGGTGGGATGGAGCAGTGGTGGGATGGAGAAGCAGCAGCAGTGGGATGGAGCAGCGGTGGGATGGAGCAGCGGTGGGATGGAGCAGCGGTGGGATGGAGCAGTGGTGGGATGGAGAAGCAGCGGTGGGATGGAGCAGCAGCAGTGGGATGGAGCAGCAGTGGGATGGAGCAGCAGTGGGATGGAGCAGCAGTGGGATGGAGCAGTGGTGGGATGGAGCAGTGGTGGGATGGAGCAGCAGTGGTGGGATGGAGCAGTGGTGGGATGGAGCAGTGGTGGGATGGAGCAGTGGTGGGATGGAGCAGCAGTGGGATGGAGCAGCAGTGGGATGGAGCAGTGGTGGGATGGAGCAGCAGTGGTGGGATGGAGCAGTGGTGGGATGGAGCAGTGGTGGGATGGAGCAGTGGTGGGATGGAGCAGTGGTGGGATGGAGAAGCAGTGGTGGGATGGAGAAGCAGTGGTGGGATGGAGAAGCAGTGGTGGGATGGAGCAGTGGTGGGATGGAGCAGCAGTGGTGGGATGGAGCAGCGGTGGGATGGAGCAGCGGTGGGATGGAGCAGTGGTGGGATGGAGCAGTGGTGGGATGGAGCAGTGGTGGGATGGAGCAGTGGTGGGATGGAGCAGCGGTGGGATGGAGCAGTGGTGGGATGGAGAAGCAGTGGTGGGATGGAGCAGCGGTGGGATGGAGCAGCAGTGGTGGGATGGAGAAGCAGTGGTGGGATGGAGCAGTGGTGGGATGGAGCAGTGGTGGGATGGAGAAGCAGCAGCAATGGGATGGAGCAGTGGTGGGATGGAGCAGTGGTGGGATGGAGCAGCAGTGGGCACATGCTGTCTGCTGCCAGGGGAGGGAGAAGGGCTCGGCTCGTTCTAAGGCACATTTTGCTTGTGAAAAATGTGGTTTACTCATTTCACTGGTGTGTGTTAGTATCACCTGCCTAGAAGTGGGGTACTCTTGTGGGGCTGCAGTGATGTCTAAAGTACAGGTGAGACTCAGTGCACAGCTTTCTTTTGTGTGTGATATATAGACGTGTGTGTGGGGTGTGTGGTGTGTATATGTGCGTGTGTGTATCCATGTATGCGTGTGCAGAGGCCAGCAGATGCCATCACATGTCTTCCTCTATTGCGTTCTACTTTATTACCTTGAGGCAGGGTCTCTTGCTGAGCCCCAGGGATACCCCTGTCTCCTCCCCACAGTGCTGGGGTTACAAGCATGTGTGAGGTCCTACTTCGATTTGCCTTGGGCTCTGGAGATTTGCGCTCAGGTGCTGCTGCGTGTTTAGCAGTGCTGTTATCCACCAAGCCACCCTCCCTGTCCTCTGGTAATGCTGTTGAATGCTGGAAAAGCATCGCCGTGGGGCTGTGCGGTCCTCGTGCTCTGAGAACTTTGTGTTCTCTTCTGCGCCTCCCAGTGCTTCTCCTGGGAAGAGAACAAAATGGTTTTTAATTTACCGTTATCACATCCCGATGTCGTTTTTCTCTCGTCTAGGTTTTATTTGCGACGGATGACTTTTTTGCTCCTGCGGAAAACCTCATAAAGGTATGATTGTAAATTTCCTTCTGTGGCGTGAGAGGTGTAGTGTGAGCTCTGCGGCATGTGAATTAAAACCTGCTGGTGTCGGAGCTGGACGCCTGCGCTCTGCGCCTGGAAGTCAGCACGTTCCCCCTTGTGAATGAGCAGGAATCACACAGGAACACGCCAGACACAAAGTGGGGTCACAATGCTGAGGCGGGTGCTATCGAGGCCCTGAGCCGCCCAGGTGTGGCCTGTGACTAATATGCCTTCAGATGCTGGGTCGGGAGGAAATCAGACTCATCTTGAGTTTCTTGGGGAAACTGCCTAGTCATGAACATGCAACTCAGAAAAAAAGCAGACAGCGGGGCGACAAGCTCATCAAAATCCAGGCGCAGTACGTTCGTGTGCAATCCCAGCTCTGGGGGCAGAGGGAGGCTGCTGGGAGACTGGACACCAGCCAGGTCACACTGGTGGGCTCCATGCTCGGCAAGTCAGCCTGCGTCAGAAAATAAGATGGAGCATGAGTTAAGATACCCTGAGGTCAGTCACGTGTGTGCACGTATGTGCACACGCACGAACATGTATACACATGCATGAAAGTAACTAAGTAAATGGGGCTCTGCTCCTTACTATCCCCCCCTGGGCAGAGCAAGGGGAAGCGCAGCCCTTGGAGGCGTGGTCATGTGTGACTTGCTCGGGAGACGATAAAACTAAGTGGGGGACAAGCAGGAGCTGCCAGCGCTCGATGCACCGCCGCCTCTCCAAGGGGCTCCAACATGAGCGCCCCAACCACGCATGAATCAGCTGCGCACGAATCAGCTGCGCACGAATCAGCCGCACGGGTCAGCGAGCGGCAGCTGACCACTTACATCCCCCGGGGGGCCAGCAGCGCCGCCCAGGGGCCAGCAGGGGCTAGACAGGGAGGCCTGCCTCTTCCAACACGGCGCCCCAGGGCCCCTCGGATCTGCGGCTCCACGCGGAGGCCACGTGTGTGACAGGCTCGGGTTCGAGGGTGAAGGATGGGCTTTAGTTCTTGCCATCTACCCTGGGGTGATCGGTGTGTGCGTGACATGCAGTAGCCACATGTTCAGTTTTGAGAGACAGAGGCAGGAGAGAGGGAGGAGAGACAGGGAGAGACAGACAGACAGAGATAGGAGAGAGACAATGACACAGAGATGGAGAGAGAGACAGAGAGAGTGACATAGAGAGATGGAGAGAGAGAGATGGAGAGAGACAGACAGAAAGATGGAGAGAGAGATGGAGAGAGAGATGGAGAGAGAGACAGAGAGAGTGACACAGAGAGATGGAGAGAGAGAGACAGAGAAAGTGACACAGAGATGGAGAGAGAGAGACAGAGAGAGTGACACAGAGAGATGGAGAGAGAGAGACAGAGTGACACAGAGATGGGGAGAGAGACAGACAGAGTGACACAGAGAGATGGAGAGAGAGAGAGACAGACAGAGTGACACAGAGAGATGGAGAGAGAGAGACAGACAGAGTGACACAGAGAAAGACACAGAGAAGCAGAGACACAGAAAGGAGAGACGGAGAGGAGACAGGGGCAGGAACAGGAACATTCCTCCTACCAGCACGCCGCAGAGGTCTCTGGGAAGCCGTGCTGGGCAGTGCTGGGAATTTCCAGCTGACAGCGTCCCTCACAGGTGGGCTTGTGGCTTCTCACTCCTGCCCAGGCATGTTTATACCATGGGCTAAACAACATGGCCATCTGTCAGCAGGGCTCACCTTCCTCCTGTTCTTCAGACACAATGATCCCGAATCCCCCGACCACCTCCTTCCCCTCTGCCGTCCACAGCCTCAGCAGGGGCTTTGGAGGACACTGATCATGGACACCCTTGGGTCTGAGACCAGGAGACCTCCTTGCTCCCAGGGCCCACTTTCAACAAGTGGACTTTCAACAGCACACACAATTTACCAAATTTACACGTGTGCATGTATATTCGCTGACATGCATATGTGTATATAAAGCATCAGATAAGCAGTTTATATATTTTTCTTAATATGTGTGTGTGTGAGAGAGAGAGAGAGAGAGACAGAGAGACAGAGAGAGAGAGAGAGAGAGAGAGAGAGAGAGAGAGAGAGAGAGAGAGAGAGAGAGAACACCAAGGGTGACTTCAGGAATCATCCTGGATTACTTCTACCTCCTTATTGCTTGACTCTGGGATTTCCCAGGCTCTGCCCACCATGGAAGGAAGTGCAGGCTACCGCTGTTTCAACTAGGCATTTTTATGTGGGACCTGAGATCAGAACTCAGAACCTTCTGCTTGTGAGGCACTCTTAACCCCTGAGCCATCTCTCCAGCCTTCTTAATTTTTTTGATGAGACAGTTTCCTCTGTGGGTTAGACATGGAACTCAGCACGTGTCAGCTGGCCTTGGGCTTCTAGCAGTCCTCCTGCCTCAGTGTTGGTGATGACAGGTATGCACTACCATGTTTGGAAAGAGAGAGAGAGAGAGAGAGAGAGAGAGAGAGAGAGAGAGGAAATGATGGGTGGAGAGGTAGAGAGGTAAAGAGAATGTAATAAAGCCAGTGTTTCTCCCTGTTGCAGTTGCCTGCATGGTTGCTGATAAATGACCATTAAACGGCTTAAGGAACCTGGGTTTATCTCTCTTTTGATTCCAAACTTGCAAAGGACAAGAAACAGCTTTAACTTGGGCTTTTGGTCCCTGAAGGAATCTGGGTTTTCAAACCATGAACTCACCACCATACAGTGGCACCATCCCAGTGCAAGTCACTAGGTTTTCCTTCATTGATGCTCATTTCTCATTTCTGCCCTTTCCTCATGCACATCCTCAAGGTGCCAACACAGCTCTCCTCTATCAAGCAAACCAGTCTGTCGTGTTTAAATTCAGCTTTACCAAAGTCCTTGTTCCCCTCATCAGAAACTGGGCCCAAACAATTCACAACTCTCTCAGCACTGACGTTATCAAATTGGTCCACTAAACTCTGAAGAACAGTATTGGTTGGTAATCCACAAAATGAAAATCTTCAAACATTTCCAACTTTGTCCAGTGAAACCGTTCAAAAGCCACAAAGCCCACATAGTCAGATTTATCAGCAACACCCCACTTCTGGTACAAAATTCTGTTGCAATTTGCCTGCATGGTTACTGATACAAGACATCAAATGGCTTAAGGGAACAAGGAATTTATTTTCTTACTGATAGTCTGGTTATAGTCTGTAGTCCAGCTTGACGGGAGAGCAAACACCAACACCAGGGCCGAGGGAACTGGCCGCACCATCACTGCATAGCGGCTGAGAGATGGACAATCCTTACTTGCCAGACCAGCATGTCTGGCCAAGTGAACAGAAGGATGATGACTTTCTCAACTAGCTCTCCATGATTTACTCCAGGGCCTAGTCCCACCCACGATAGGCTGGGCCTTCCCCATCAGCTAGACAATCTCTTGCAGGTTTGCTCTGGGCTTAACTCAACTACTAATTCTCCACAAATGTGCCCAGAGCTCAAACCCTCATAAGTCAAGTTGACACTTGTGCTTAATAACTATAACACTCCCCCTATGTCAGTCCTCATTGGCTTCTGCCCTTCACAGGGTGGACACTGGGCCATGGAGTGGTTTCAGTCAGTGCTCTGTGCAGAGTACCATGCCCGAGGCTGACAGCACATGCACCTTTCCTCAGGCTTGAGTCTGGGCCCTTGAGATCAGGCTGGCCCCTGAGGTCAGGCTGGCCCCTGAGGACAGGCTGGGCCCTGAGGTCAGGCTGGGTCCCTGAGGACAGGCTGGGTGTCCGAGGTCAGGCTGGCCCCTGAGGACAGGCTGGGCGTCCAAGGTCAGGCTGGGCCCCTGAGGACAGGCTGGCCCCTGAGGACAGGCTGGTCCCTGAGGACAGGCTGGGCCCCTGAGGTCAGGCTGGGCCCTGAGGACAGGCTGGGCCCCTGAGGACAGGCTGGGCGCCCGAGGTCAGGCTGGCAGGGCTGCCTCTCACAGGGTGATCAGAGCGCCCATGCTTCTCTCTTCACCCTGTTCTTGGCCACCGCGAGGACCTGGTCAGCTTCCCGCGTCTGTAGCAGTTCCGAGACCCGGCTTGTGAAGGGCGAGGTGTGTGTGGCTATAGTTCCAAGGCCTCTTCTGTGGCTGGCTTGTCGCTTTGGGCCTGTGTGGCTTGGCACAGCACTGTGGGCGTGTGTGGCAGAGGCCCACTCACTTGACGGCAGTGGGGATGCAGGTGGAGGTCCCGGCCTGTCTCCAAGGCCCAAGCCAGCTGCCATACCAGCACCCGTGGAGGGCCGCTTGGCTGGTTTCCCTGACGGTGGTGCAGAGCTAGGGCCCAAGCATGTGCTCAACACAGGCCTTGGGCCACTTCAAAGTGCAGCAGGTCCCCTCGCTTCACACCCTGGTCCCCCCCCAGATGCTGTGTTCTAACCCCATCACGCTGGGGAGCTCGACATAGGGCTCGGGGGACAGTCTGGTTTAGCTTTGCTCCTGTTGCTATGATAAAACACGCCAAGCAACAGCCCCTTAAGGGAGAGAGGGTCTCCTTAAGGCCACCAGGTCCCAGGTCTCGGAACCACAGCGGCGCGAGCCGGAGGCGGCCAGTACTGTTGCAGCCCACAGTAAGAAACCCAGAGCCAAAGACAGAGTGCAGGCGCGGCTCACCCACTTTGTGTTCAGTGGGCCGGCCCTGTTCCTACCTGAGCTGCTTGGGCCATATTTAGATTATGTCACAATCTGGGCACCACGTATAGGCCTCGCCTGTCAAGCACCCCCACTTCAGGACCCCAAGGGCGCCCAGGCGTGATGGTGCCTGCACTGGGGCGTCGAGGCAGGAGCATCAGGACTTCAAGGCCAGGTGGGCTGTGACAAGCCCCAGGGCATCCTGGGCTCCAGGAGATGCTGTCTCAAGATGACAGTGATGTGTCTGAGCTGCGAGGACGCTGGAGCTCTGTGTTTTCAGGCGAGTCTGTAACGGGGTCACATCACCCCCAACTTTCACATACGGCGTCAGACACACCACCGGCTCCATGGGCGGGCTGTGCGTCAGTGCCTTGATGGCTTCTCTCTTTGACGGACAGGGCGTGGCCAGGCATGGAGGGTGGGAGCTCGTGAGAGGCCGTCAGCATCACGCCCGGTCACAGCAGGGCCCGGCCAGCCGTGCTATGTGTGTGGGGCTTTGGTCAAGCGGCATTGCAGGAGCCTCGTCCTACTTACTTGGTGTAGGCAGAGAACCCCCCCCCCTCGCCGGGCAGCCACCAAGCAGCATCCGCCCTCCCAAGTCAAGCGCATCACCGATGTCACCACACATCTCGTTCTCACCCTCCACGATGAGGCAGCCCTCCAAGGGGCTCACTTGGGGAGGCCTGCAGGGATCCCCGCCATCCGGCGTGCTTGCTCCCTCTCATGCCGTACAAGGCACCTGTGTCCATCCTGTCCCCGAGCCTTGTGCCTGCTCCCCTATGACTTGGCCAGGTGACCTGTTCCATGGTCCCCTGTGTTGCTATAGAAACCTCATTAGTCTACTAGTTTATCACCGCCCACCTAACACAGCAGCGAGAGGCCATTCGTGGGGTGCACAGGATGCTTGGGGTGTGGTCAGTTCTGTGCACGGAGCTCACAGACCAGAGGAGCTTCTCAGACGATACCAAGCAAAGAGGAGCCGCCTGGTCTGGGTGCGCATAGAGGTGGAGCAGATCCTTTGGGCCCGTCCTTGTTTGCTGTCTCCATCTGTCTCTGGGCCTGCTGACAGCCCAGGCCCTGTGTGTCTCCTAGAGCACCAGCCCGAGCTTCAGGGAGCATGAGTACACAGAGTTTGGGAAATGGATGGATGGCTGGGAGACCAGAAGGAAGCGGATTCCAGGTAAGAAGGGGGTCACTGTCTGGCTCCCACTGTGACATTGGGGGATGGGCGCCTGGGCTGGGATTGTGGCTGAGGGCTGCATCTCAGGGAGCAGTGCTCCTGGCGTGCATCTCAGGCTCGTCATGCTCTTTTATTCAGCAAGTGTGAGAATTTGAGGCCAACTTGGGCTACATGGAACCCTGTCTAAAAAAATAAGCACCTCACAGTGCTCCCTGGGCCCTCATAGTGCTCCCTGGGCCCTCGTGGTGCTCCCTGGGCCCTCGTGGTGCTCCCTGGGCCCTCGCGGTGCTCCCTGGGCCCTCGTGGTGCTCCCTGGGCCCTCGCGGTGCTCCCTGCACCCTTGTGGTGCTCCCTGGGCCCTCGTGGTGCTCCCTGGGCCCTCATAGTGCTCCCTGGGCCCTCGTGGTGCTCCCTGGGCCCTCGAGGTGCTCCCTGGGCCCTCACGATGCTCCCTGGGCCCTCATAGTGCTCCCTGGGCCCTCGTGGTGCTCCCTGGGCCCTCGTGGTGCTCCCTGGGCCCTCGCGGTGCTCCCTGGGCCCTCGTGGTGCTCCCTGGGCCCTCGCGGTGCTCCCTGCACCCTTGTGGTGCTCCCTGGGCCCTCGTGGTGCTCCCTGGGCCCTCATAGTGCTCCCTGGGCCCTCGCGGTGCTCCCTGGGCCCTTGTGGTGCTCCCTGGGCCCTCACGGTGCTCCCTGCGCCCTTGTGGTGCTCCCTGGGCCCTCATAGTGCTCCCTGGGCCCTTGTGGTGCTCCCTGGGCCCTTGTGGTGCTCCCTGGGCCCTTGTGGTGCTCCCTGGGCCCTCACGATGCTCCCTGGGCCCTCACGATGCTCCCTGGGCCCTTGTGGTGCTCCCTGGGCCCTCACGGTGCTCCCTGCGCCCTTGTGGTGCTCCCTGGGCCCTCGTGGTGCTCCCTGGGCCCTCATAGTGCTCCCTGGGCCCTCGTGGTGCTCCCTGGGCCCTCGAGGTGCTCCCTGGGCCCTCGAGGTGCTCCCTGGGCCCTCGTGGTGCTCCCTGGGCCCTCACGGTGCTCCCTGGGCCCTCGTGGTGCTCCCTGGGCCCTCGTGGTGCTCCCTGGGCCCTCACGATGCTCCCTGCGCCCTTGTGGTGCTCCCTGGGCCCTCATGGTGCTCCCTGGGCCCTTGTGGTGCTCCCTGGGCCCTTGTGGTGCTCCCTGGGCCCTCACGATGCTCCCTGGGTCCTTGCTGTGCCCCCCAGACCTCATGTGTCCCGTGGTCCTTCGCAGGTCACGACTGGTGCATCATCCAGCTGGGCGTCCAGGGTGTGATCCGCGGCGTGGACGTGGACATCTCCTATTTCTCAGGAAGCTATGCTCCTCGCATGTCGATTCAAGCAGCAAACTTGCAGGAAGGTATGTTGGGAGTTGCTGTTGTCCCAGAAAGGGGACTGCGGGGAGGCTCCTTGGATTCCACCCGCGGGTGAACTTTCTGTAAGATGCACACGGGTCAGCTCTGGTCCGGGCCACTGGGCTGTGAGGCAGCTGGAGAACTAGAAATCTTAGTGGTTGCGCTGAGCTTTGGGATTCAGTCTAAGGTGTTTGCCAGCCCAGTGCTGACGCCATCTGCGGAGACCTGCCCTCTGGTCTCCCGGGTGCTTGGTGACTTGGTTTCTGGGGATGGTGGGGGTGGTGGGGGAGTGGGAGTGGGAGTGCCTGGGGGATCTGCTCTGCTGGTGGAGGTGGGTCTGGGCAGCTTCAACAATTGCAGCCTGGTTCTGGCCTTACATGGTCTGGAAGGTGCAGCGGCTGGCTTTGCTGCTGGCCCTGTGAACTACAGACTGAAACTTACAGCCAGATATTCCCTGAACTGACACCCTTTGACTTTTGACCTTTGAGTTAGTCGGTTCAGAAACACATGTGACAGTTCTGTGTGTGCGCAGGCATGTTTGCAGGGAGGACACATCGTGCCATCAAGCTCGTTTATATTGACAGTGTTGTTTGCACAGCACCGAGGGAGGCTCTGTGGAGGGTCATGGCCCTGTGCCCACGGACGACCCCTGGAGGTTAGAGATGATCTGGGAGATGTGACCACACGCAGGAAGGAAGGCACACATGCATGACACAGGAGGACGTGGCTCCAACTGCCACGGGTACGGGTACTGCTGTCTCCAAACTGGACAGGACAATTCCTGGATGGCCCTCGGGGAGACATAGCCCTGGAGCTGACCTTACACTCTTCCAAATTCATGGGATCAGCTCGGAGCTCCAGTGTGACAAACTTGAATGTGACCGGAAAGGACGTGCATCAAATGTGGTACCAACCGGTGGCACACGTGGGACCCTCAGCGGGCGCTTGATCACCTCCTTTGTCGTCTTCGGGCTCTGGGCAGGTGAAAAGTGCCACACCCCGAGAGAGCTGGCTCTCTGCTTGCCTGCCCTGACCCTGTGTGGCCACTCACTCTGACTTCAGATAAGCTGCCCCAAATCTCGTCCCGGGGGATCAGGACGGGAGCCGCAGCGACGCCGGAGGAGTTCGAGGCTATCGCTGAGGTAAGATGGGCTCCGGCGTCCAGGGGGAGGGCGGCGGGCCGGCCGTGCCAGGCGATCTGCTGGGACGTGCCGCCTGCCCTCGGGCCCACAGGGGACTTGGGGACCCACTCACCCCGGGACCGAAGCTTAGAACCGTGGGGATGTACCCAGAGACTGGACCTGCGTCCCCCACCGAGCCGCCAGCAGCGCAGCGGGGCTTGCGGCCGCTCGTGCTCCTTGAAGTTTGTCTAGTGATCAGTTTGTGTTGCGCTTCACACTGTGGGTCGCGGCTGCCCAGCATGTTGATCCAGGAGGGTTGTTGCCGGGCTCGGCGATCAGTGCTGAGATGTCACACGCTGTCCACTGGCTCAGCCAGTCAGTGCTGAGATGTCACACGCTGTCCACTGGCTCAGACGTTACAAGCTGTCCATGAGAAAAGACCTGGGCCTTTTCTTTCTTTTATTTTCCTTCCCTCCCACCTCCCTCCCTCCCACCCTCCCTCCCTCTTTCCTCTTCCTCTTCCCTCCTTCCTCTTCCTCCCCCTCCTTCCTCTTCCTCCCTTCTTCCCTTCCTCCCTTCCTTTCTCTTTCTTCTTTCTTTTTCTTTCTTCTCTTTCTCTTTTCAATTTTCAGAACTTTATTGTTTCAAGAGCTTTAAAATAGGAGAACACTTTACAAAAAGTCATGTGGAAAATAAAAATTTCTAAACTCTAAATAGAAGCGTAACATCACTGTACTTTACAACATACAAAGACAGAATATAAAAGCACTGGATACTGACCAAACACTCAAATCTCGACCTTTTCTGAGTTCTTGCACCTCCACGCAAGCATCAAGAAGACATTCAAACTTCACAAGCCCCCCGCCTCACCTGGTTTGTTGTTCTCTCCTAAGTCGGGGGCTGGCTGTTACTAGGATTCTTACTGGTGTGTCCCTGCGAGGCCTCAGGATGAGAGCTGCTGCTGATCTTTCTACATTTATCATTAGCTGAAATCTGACACCTGGGACTACCTGGTTCCCATGTCGGAACTGAAGCCGGGAGACCCCAAGTCCGGCCACAACTATTTTCTAGTGAATTCGCAGCAGAGGTGGACTCACGTCAGACTCAACATTTTCCCAGGTGGGTCGTCGGGGTCCTGAGGTCTCAGACTCTTCATCACGTGCCGCCTGTTTGTGAAATGTAAACCCGGCACCTTTCCTTGGCAGCTGAATTTAAGTGTATTTTTGTTCTTTTAGAGATTGACACATGAATCATGTGAATTCATGTTGTTTTCACCTTACTCCCCAGTACCGTCCCCCTCCCTTTCCCATTCTGACCCTTCTTCCTGCAGTCTCCTGCTTGCGTTCACGTCCTTGTGCGTGTGTGGCCCACGAGTGTCATCTGGGTGACCTTTGATGGCACACGCTGAGCAGTCAGCGTGCATCCGTGGGTGGAGCTTCCCTTCCCCTCATTCATCGTTGGCCCTGGATGGTCTCGGGGAAGAGCGGAGCCTCTTGGGATGTGCAGTTTCCACGGTGGAGTGTCGACAGGCACAATCTTGCAGAACTGCACACAGCTTCAAGAGCATGTCCAGAAGATTCCTTCTGGTTGCTCCCTCCCCTCCCTAGGGCTCTTGCATTCTTACGACCCCTCTTCTGAGCTATCCCTGCGCATGAGTTTGGAGGGTGTTTTCGGTGTCCTGCCGAGGGACAGGCTCGACAGCATTAAGACTGTGGCTTGTCTTCCTGTGCTTGTGCAAGTTATTGCTCTCTTCACCCACAGATGGTTAATAAAAATTGACCGACTAGGATGTGCTTGACCAGCTGAGTTGGGTTCAACATCTCCTGATGGTTTCAAAGCATATTAAAAGCCAAATGGAGACCTATGTGTACTTTTCCATGCGTGGTATCTTTGTTGTAATGTATTGCAATAACATGTGGTTCACACATTTGAAGTGTATAATTGGACATATCTGTACAGATATGTGTAGTACAGGCAATTTTAGAACATTAAAATATTTTATTTACTGTGTGTGTGTATATATATATATATTAAGGGCGCTGTATGTCCCTGAAGAGAACCAAGGGTGACTTCAGGGATCAAGTTGGATTGTGTCTGTCTTTCTATCTTCTTGCTTTCCTTTGGGATTTCCCATGCTCCGCCCACCAGAGCCACCACTGTTCCTGCCTTGTGCTTTTATGTGGGATCTGGGATCTGAACTCAGGACTTCTGCTTGCAAGGCAGCATCTTAACCCCTGAGCCATCTCTCCAGCCCAATTTTAGAACATTTTATTAGCTCAGAACCTTGGGTCTAGGACCACAGCTCAGAGGCAGAACACGTGGCTGGCGTGTCCAATGCTTTGAGTCCCACATCCTCTAGGGGTCTCCTCACCTCTCTAACCCCAGGCAGCCTGAGATCTGCTTTCTGTCTTCAAGGCTATTTTGTGCGTCTTGGGTAATCAGAGCTGTATTTTACCAGCCTTTCCTCCATTACCTCTGCATGGTGCTTTGGAGAGCCGTCCTGCTGCGGTGGATGTGCCAGTCCTTCACTCTTTGATCAAATCATAGTCCACTGTAGAGCACACTGATTTATTCGTTCATCAGTTACTACACACTTGTTTCTACCTGCTGAGTGTAATGAATGATGCTGTAGCTAATATTTACTCCATTTTCGCGTGTGTAGTGGATGTGTGGGTGTCTCTTCCACGCTCCACATTGGTTTCTGAGATAGGGCCTCTCACTGACCTGCAGCTCGCTCATGGGCCAGACTGGCTGGCCGGCTAAGCTCTAGAGTCTGCCCATCTCTGCCCAGCCAGCACTTGGGTGGGCATGCTCTACCATGTGGGCGCTGGCACCAAACCCAGGTTTTCCTGCTTGCCTGGCGGATGTGTCCATTTGTTTTGAGTTCACAGCTAAGACAGTGACTCCGAGTTTAACTACAACTCCCAGACTCGCCAGAGGTGTGCAATGCATCTGACTTCACCTCCTTCCCAGATTTCTGCTTGGCTCGCTGATGTGCAGAGCGTCTTGCTGTGGCTCTGCCTTGTGCTTTCTTGATTGATGGTGGCCTTCCAAGTGTTCGTTGGACACTCATGGGTTTTCTTTGGAACCACATCTATCCAGAACTTTCACTCATTTAAACGTTGCACATTTGTTTTTATTATCAAATGGTATAAATTCCTTATTGGTCTGGATACAAGGTCCTTCGACATGATTGGAAAATACCTTCTCCTGTTCTGAACTGGTCATCCCCCTCTTATCCGAGTTTTCTGAAGATGCCAGGTTTGACTTTAGCAATATAATCTTGGAATTGCATCTAGGAGAATGTGTCAAATCCAGCGTCATCAGTAAATGCAGTCAGAGAGGAGACCGGAGGAGGCTGGTGGGCTGTAGGAGCTCCTGACCCCCAACAGCTCAAACAGTGATGGGCGCCTTATTTTGCAGATGGCGGCATCGCGCGCCTCCATGTATACGGTACGGGACAGAGAGACTGGACTACATTGGATCCTAAGGAGCCTATCGACCTGGCAGCCATCGCTTTTGGGGGTGTCTGTGTAGGATTTAGTAATACACATGCAGGGCACCCCAACAATATTATAGGTAAGAGGGTGACTCGGAGCTGGCCCTTCATGAAGCGTGGACTTGCACACTGGGTGTCAGTATGGCCAGCATGATAGTGGGGAGGGGCCTTTGGGGTCACAGGTTGGGGTCAGCTGTCCATGAGAGGATTCCTGCCTTCATGACACGGAGCGCTCAGGAGCAGGCATGGTCCTTCTGGCTTTGACCTAAGTAGTAGTTCACAGGAAAAATAACACAAGCCATCTCTGTGACTGTGAATCCACCGAAATACCAATCCAGAGAAAACAATCTCTCAGTTCTCTGGCTGTTCTCTGCAGGTGTCGGCAAGCCCAAGTCCATGGCCGACGGCTGGGAAACTGCGAGAAGTCCGGACAGGCCCCCGGTGATAGAAGTAAGGCCAGAAGCAGCTGTGGCTTCAAGCTTTTCTCACAGGGCTCTAGACCATTTCTTCCGCTTTACACCAAGCAGCAGTGTTCTGCTCCACTGGGAAACCCCTCGGGCAGGACGGGAGGTGCAGCCTGCAATGCCAGTACCAGGGGGCAGAGCTAGAGGCCCAGGGTTCAAGGTCATCCCCGGCTGCGCAGGCAGCACCAGGCCAGCACGGGCCACGTGAGACCCTGCAGCTCATTTTAGCAGTAGTTGGTCCATGTTTCAGATTTCCCATCATGCTTGTGCTGCAATCTCTAGTTCAGTATTGCCCTAGATTTTGCAGATGGCCAAATGTGTTGGCCTTATCAGTCTGTGCAGTGGGTTTTGGGCATATTCCATTTCTTCAATGAAGAAACAAAAGACTCCAGCACTTTTAGTTTAGTGATGCAAAAGTCAGGGGTAAATTTGTTGGTTGGTCTGGAGGGAATACCAATATTACCCTTGCCTATTTTAATTATTGCAAAAATATTTATCCAGATTAATTGCATCAATATTCAACAAGTCAATTATTTTTTAAATAAAAAGTTAATTTTAGTTACTTACAGAATACAGGTTTCCTTGTGGCAATTCTTTTCAAGCCAAACACTTGTTTGATACAGACATGTCTGTTCCCACTGAGAAACTTGCTTTCAGGTGAGAATTTTTAAGCAACAGGTTAGCTTTATAGCTTTTTTTCCAGGTAGGTTCCCAATAGGTAGCATAGCTGGCCTTACAGTGGGGGGCCTCCTGCTCCCCCCTCTCCAGTGTGTGGATTGCGCACGTGTGGCGCAAACCCAGCTGGCTGGCACATGATTTATTTCCTTACTTGAGGAGAGGGAGAGAGAGTGTGCCGGTATGCCACAGAACACATGTCGAGCTCAGAGGCCAATTTTCAGAAGTCGATTCTCTCTCTGCCATATGAGCTCTGGGGATCCCACACAGGTCAGCACATGTGCACCTCGTGACACTTAGCACGTAGCTTTGGTTGGCCCCCCTTACCTTCTGTCCCCATTTCTCTGCCCCACCCCCACTTAAGCCTCTCCCCCTGGTACCACTCCCCACCCCTGTCCCTCAAGGCCTCCTTTCTCCTCTTGTGAACCCATTTGGCTCCCTCTAGTTTCCTGACATCCACACACACTAAACCCCCACGTAAACACACCCATAACATTAGAAGCTAGGGTGGTCATAAGAGAGAGCATGGGGGGTTTGTCTTTCTGAGTCTGGGTCATCTCGCTTGACACAGTACTTTCCAGATCCATCATTTCCCTGCAAATTTCATAATTCCATTTTTCTTGATGGCTGGATAAATGCCATTGTGCATGTGGCCCACATTTTCATTGTCCTCCCACCAGTTGATGGGCAGCTAGACTGGTTCCTCATCCTTGCTGTTGAGAAGAGCAGCAATGAGCATAGTATGAGGGCAGCTCTGTCGCAGGACATGGAGCCCTTTGGACACATACCCAGGAGAGGTGATGAGATACAGCTGGGCAACATGGTACAGCTGAGTGATGTGGTACAGCTGGGCGATGTGGTACAGCTGGGCGATGTGGTACAGCTGGGCGATGTGGTACAGCTGGGCGATGTGGTACAGCTGGGTGATGTGGTATAGCTGGGTGATGTGGTACAGCTGGGTGATGTGGTATAGCTGGGTGATGTGGTACAGCTGGGTGATGTGGTACAGCTGGGCGATGTGGTACAGCTGGGCGAGTGGTACAGCTGGGTGATGTGGTACAGCTGGGTGATGTGGTATGGCTGAGTGATGTGGTACAGCTGGGCGATGTGGTGCATCTGGGGATGCAACATATCATCTGGGGATGTGGTACAGCTGGGCGATGTGGTGCATCTGGGGATGCGACATATCATCTGGGGATGTGGTATATCATCTGGGGATGTGGTGTATCATCTGGGGATGTGATATATCAGATGGGGATGTGGTATATCAGTTGGGGATGTGATATCAGCTGGGGATGTGGTACAGCTGGGGGATGTGGTACAGCTGGGGGATGTGGTACAGCTAGGGGATGTGGTGCATCTGGGGATGTGGTATATCATCTGGGGATGTGGTATATCATCTGGGGATGTGATATATCATCTGGGAATGTGGTATATCATCTGGGGATATGGTATAAGCTGGGGATGTGGTATAAGCTGGGGATGTGGTATATCAGCTGGGGATGTGGTATATCATCTGGGGATGTGATATATCATCTGGGGATGTGGTATATCATCTGGGGATGTGATATATCATCTGGGAATGTGGTATATCATCTGGGGATGTGGTATAAGCTGGGGATGTGGTATATCAGCTGGGGATGTGGTATATCAGCTGGGGATGTGGTATATCAGCTGGGGATGTGGTATATCAGCTGGGGATGTGGTATATTATCTGGGGATGTGGTATAAGCTGGGGATGTGGTGCGGCTCTGTGATGTGTAGGTGTGTGCTATGGTACAGCCAGGAGATGTGGTACAAGTGAGTGATGTGGTATAGTTGGGCGATGAGGTATAGTTGGTGATATCATGTAGCTGTATTTTTAGCTTTTTGAGAACGCTTCATGTTGATTCCTTGCTCCCAAGGATGAGGCAGCCTACATAAGCCTGATGATGTAAGAAAAAGCCAAGCCAAGGGAAAAACTCCATTTGGTTTTCTCTTCCCACTGAGAACTCACAGCCCTCCTCTCCTCTTGTGTCTGACCCCCTGGCCCCACCCAGTCCTGACAAAGATGAAACTCTCCTTCCTGGAACCCAGATTTGGGGGCTGGTCCCCCCGTCAGAATTTATGTTGAACCAGAGAGTACTTGCTTGAAAGTCAAGCAACTGATCAGTGGGTCTGTGGCTGGGTCAGTTCAAGATCTTTTTGTCTGTTGCATTAACACAGAAAAACCACACCAGAAATTTATAAAATTTTACTCCATACCTGATAAACCCTGGCATTCTGCAGAACACATGAAAGGGAGGAGTGTGTGTGGGGGGGGGCTTGCCAATTACTCAGTGGGTCAGGGGAAACTGCAGGCATGATTGGCAGGTCTCACCTAGCTGGGGCTGGCTGTGAATTCACTATGGAAGTGAAGATGATCTCACTCCAGATCCTCCTGCTTCTAGCTGTGTTGGGGTTACAGGTACCACCCCCACACCTGGATCTTCTGGGAGTGCAAGGGAAATGGAGGCCCCCCTTCTGCCTTGCTGGGGTTTACAATGGCTTCCTTGAACCCAAGGCAGCTGATTGTTTATTTCCTTATTTTTAATCTCAGAAGGATGAGAATGGGATTCTTCAGATGTCAGGCTGCGAGTGGGCTGTGTTCCGTCTGGCACATCCTGGAGTCATCACCCAGATAGAAGTTGATACGAAATACTTCAAAGGTGAGAATTGGGCATAGGAGGAGCCTTGTGGTTGTCAGTTCACTGTGCAGATGACCAGTCCTGTGGGGAGAGGGGCTGGTGTCTTGGTCTTCCCACTTAATAGGGAAGCTCTGAGCAGGTCTGTAAACCAACACCTCCTTTACCAAGCCCAGTGCTGATTGGGTGACTCTGAAGGTCACAGAGATCTCAGGGGAGGCTCTTCAGTGAAGGCATAGACTTTGAGAAAAGCCGGCAGAAGGCCTCTCCATAGGGCAGACTGTGTGGCCATATCTCCAGGCTTCATGTTTGGGGCAGCGATTGCTACACATCTGCATAACTGAGCATGTCTGGTAGTGTACTGGTTATTTTCTATGCTGCTGTGAAACACTACTCAAAGTCAAGCAACTTAATGGGAGAAAGGGAGAATTATTTAGCTTATGGTTCCAGAGGGGAGATTCAGTTCTGTATGGCAGGCAAGGTGTGGCTGATAGCAGAAGCTGGAGGCAGGTTAACTCACTGCAGACTCACTAAAGTGGGAGTGGGGTTAAGTGATTGCTTCCTCCAGCAAGACCCTACCTCCTAAAAGTGCCATGACCTTCCCAAACAACTAAATTCAAACACATGAACCGTGGGGGACAATTCACATTTCAAGGCATGACACTCAACTCCTGGCCCCTGCCCATCTCATCCCATAAACCACACTCTGTCCAACTTTAAAAATCCCACAGACTGCTCTTTTCAAAAGACAAGTTACACACTTCCAATATACCGTGGCCCAGAATAAACATTCCCACTTCAAAAGGGAAGAATGGGGGCATATCCAGGAAAGACTGATCCATAAAAAGATTGAAAACCAGGACAGGATGAATTCCAAATCCTGCAGCCCCATGTCCAACAGATGAGCTTCTTGTTGAAATCATCTCAGCTCCAAAGGGCTTTGGTTCCATCCCTCCAATGCAGCTACCTGTAGAATACATCGCTCTCTTGGGCTGGCTCCTCCCATAGTATACAGCTCTCCTTGACAGATTTCCATGTTGGCTCTGGAATTTCTAACATCTTCACTTCTCACTGGCAAATGAGGCTTTAACTCCATAGCACAAATTGCCCTCCTTGGGCCTCTAATTGCCTGACTTCCACTATTCTCTGAAACCTTGGGAGGAGGAATCCACAACCTCCTCCCTCTCACATCTTTGATGCCTTAAAACCAAGACCACATGGGTCACTATGCCAAGCTCTGCATCAACAATGTTGTGCTGGAGATTGGCTCCCTTGACTCATCTTTCTTGGGCTTTTGCTTTGGAGGAGCAGGCAAATCCCTTGTAACTGACCTTCAGGTCTTCCCTTCCAAAAGAGTTTGCATTCTTATGGATGGGAGCCTTCCCTGAGGATCTTGCCCTCAGAGTAAGGTCTCTTCTGTTATCCAAATGGAGAGCAGATTTTGGTTTACTAATGGAACTAATGTCTCTAACAATAGCTGCCATTTTTGCTGTCTGTCTTTTCTGTAGGCTTGCCTTCACATTTTCCTTCCAACTTCACAGCTTTTACTTCTTTTTGCTGATTTCTTGCTCTTTTTCATCATAACTCTGAATAAGAGCACTATAAAGTAGCCACGTCACACTTCTTCCACCAAACATTCAAATTTAACTGCAGGCAAGCATTCAGGATGAAGCAAAACTCTCTACCAGTGCATCACTCCATTTGCCTCTCATCCAGTTTTCAATAGTCTTTGCTACCCTCTGGATCACCACAAGCTGAGCTTCTACTGTCCATATCTCTAACAGCATCACTTTCTTCTAAGCTCTCACTAGAACGATCCTTTTGGTTCTGTCTCCAAGATTCAAAAGCTTTTCCCACACGAAGTCCCAAAGTTCTCCACATTTCTCCCAACAAACAATTCTCCAAAGGCTTACAAGCCACATCTCTGCAATGGTCATACTGCTGGGTACCAACTTCTCTCAGCCTCACAAACAACTTCACTTTTTGTTACTAGATTGAGTCTCACACATAGCAATACTCCACTTCTCTGGTACCAATTTCCGTCAGCTTCAAAACGTTTCTTGTTCAGGTACTAGATGCTCTTAATCTTACAGCAATACTGTACTTCTCGGCAACAATTTCTGTACTAGCTAATCCTATCCAAACTTACTTAAGGGAGAAAGGGAAAGGTACTCAGCTTATGGCTCCAGAGGGGAGATACAGGCCATTATAGCAAGAAAGGCATGACTGGCTGGCAGGAGATGGAGGCAGCCAAAGTCACTGCAGACATCATGGACCCTAAGAGCAACTGCTGCCTGCTCAACACTCGACTCACAGGATGGAGTCCTTTAGGTCCACCCCTGTGACTGCCTCTCCAGGGGGCTCCTCCTCCTAAAGGTGCCATGACCTTCCCAAACAACTTGATTCAAGCACGGGACAACTCACATTTCAAACCATCACGAGTAGTGAAGAATCTGGATGAGCAACTCAGATACGCTGCACATGGCCATTATATTAAGAAAGATGTCAAAAGAGTTCATTGATGCACACTGCTAGGTGGCACTGTATTGTTGAACTGTCTCCATTATGACTGTAATTATTCATGATATACAATGAAGGACAGCTTCATTATATGCTAGTGGTGTAAATTACTTTAAAGTCTTGATGATTTTACTTAATTTTGGAAGATTGTATTTTGTCTTTTTTTGGTGTGTAGGTATATGTGTCTATGTAGATGTATGCTGTGTGCAGGTGTGTGAGCGTATGTGTGCGTGGTATGCATGCTCATAAGTGCACTTGTGAAGTCAGAGACTGATAACAGGTAGAAAGGCTGCATCTTAGATTGTCGAACTCATCTCAAGGGCCTGGCAGGGTGTTGGCTTTGTTGGTTTGTTTGTCATTGATGCAGGTTTGATTCTAGCAGCATCTTTGGTGCCAAGTTTTCTTTACGAGTGGTGTAGAGTAACTTGTTCATTTCCACGAATTAGTTTCATAAAAGCAGGCAAGGAGAAGCAGAAGTCCACTTAGCCAGCACTCCAAAGTGGCATGAACTGTCAAGCCATCATAGTCTTCATGGGATGACTCATGGGAATGAGGGGCAGAGCGGACCACCATGTCCACAGCAGAATAAAGCCACCACCTCAAGTGTGCCAAACATAGAGCACACGCGTCCATGTCAGAGGACAGGATGGCATGTTAGTGCTCTCTTCCTCACCAAGGCTCTGCCCTCACCCGAGGCTCTGCCCTCATCCTAGGCTCGCCCGTGGCTCACTCTCACCTGTGGGCTCTGCCCTCACCCGTGGCTCCCCCATAGGCTCTGCCCTCACCCGTGGCTCGCCCGTGGCTCCTCCATGGGTTCTGCCCTCACCCGAGGCTCTGCCCTCACCTGAGGCTCTGCCCTCACCCGTGGCTCTGCCCTCACCCGTGGCTTCCCCATGGGTTCTGTCCTCACCTGTGGCTCTGCCCTCAGCCGAGGCTCTGCCCTCACCTGTGGCTCGCCCGTGGCTCCCCCATAGGTTCTGCCCTCACCTGCGGCTCGCACCTGACACTAAGAACATGTTCATCCACCTGGGAGATGATCTGCGGAGAGGGGTACAAACAGCGGGGGGCACCTTTGCGGGGTCGTGGACCCTGATGTCTTGGAGTTGCTACTCAGAGGAGCGTGAGACTCTTCCCTAGGGTTCTGAGACTCCTCTGCGCCCCAGATTCTGTGAAATTCTACGGAGAGAAGAGAAACCCCGGGGCTGTGTCCTCTCGTCTGGAGCTGGGCCCCTGTCTGTCGGGGGCTCAGCACTCACTAGGGCAGCTTAGGACGGCTGATTCTCATGTTAGAGTGACAAGGACACTTCCCAGTTCCACTATGATTTCAGAGGTGCGTGAAGGGGGATGACAGCACTTGTATTCACAATCTATGAAGCTTCTCAAATAATCCAGCTCCAGTAGAAATGTTCTCTGTGCAGGCACCTGCTGGCTGATCGTCACACCTCTGCGCACACATGCTTGACCGCATCCAGCACGGCTCTTGCCTCCTACTGCCTGCTCTTGGTGTTTAGAACATCCCGTGCCCTGTAAGCCACGCCCTGCTGGGACTTGCAGGGACCCACGTCTCCTCTTGTTCCAACAGGCAATTCTCCTGACAGCTGCAAAGTGGAGGGGTGCATCCTGACCATGCAGGAGGAGGAAGACATGGTCAGGCACAAGTGGATTCTTCTGGCTCATAAGTGGAAGCCACTGCTTCCCCTCACCAAGGTTCGTGGGATAAAGTATGAAGGTTGGTCCTCAGCGGGCATGGGGCCCAGAACTTCACACATGCCAGGGGCCACAGGCCAGTGTCTTGCAGCCCCAAACAGTCTTTAAAATTTTTTTTTATTTATTATTTATTCAATTGTGCATGTATGCATGTGTGCGTGTGTGTGTATGTATGTGTGTGTGTGTGTGTGTGTGTGTGTGTGTGTGTGTGTGTTTGTAGAACCACGGACGAATTTGGGAACCACCACGGATGCCTCCACTTCCTCCTTGTTTACTCTGCCCTGGGATTCACAGGCTCCTGCCCTACCAGGCCCAGAAACAGAGGCCACCCCCGCTTCTGCCCGGCGTCTATACGTGGGGTCTAGGATCCGAACTCAGGGCCTTCCGCCTGCAAAGTAGAAGCTTAACCCCTGAGCCATGTCTCCAGCCCCCCAAATAGTCTTTTAAAAATGTATTTATTTTTAGTTGTGTGTGTGTGTGGTGTGTGTGTGTGTGAAAGAACACTGTGTGTCTCTGTGGAGGAATAAGGGTCACTCCACGAATCATTCTGGAGTGTGTCTACCTCCCTTCTGCCTCACTCTGGGATTTCCCAGTCTCCGCCTTCCAGATCCAAAAGTCTAGACTTTCCTTAGCCACCCCCCCCCGACATTTCCACTTTTCGTTTTCCCAAGGGATCTGAACTCAGGATCTTCTGCTGGTGAGGCAGAGTCTTAACCTCTGAGCCATCTCTACAGCCCTGAGATTTATTATTTAGTCGTTGTCTCCATTGCCTGTAGTGACATGTGCCTGGGCACTTGCGGGAGCATGAATCACATGCCAATGAACGCACCACTGAGGAGAGTGAGTCACATGCCAGTGAGCGCACCACTGAGGAGAGTGAGTCACGTGCAGTGAGCACACCACTGAGGACGAGTGAGTCCAGCTGCAGTGAGCACACCCACTGATGGAAGAGTAGAGTCCATGCCACAGTGAACACACCACTGAGGAGAGTGAGGTCACATGCCAGTGAACACACCACTGAGGAGAGTGAGTCACGTGCAGTGAGCACACCACTGAGGAGAGAGTGAGGTCCCAATGCCAGTGAACACACCACTGAGGAGACGTGAGGTCACAGTGCCAGTGAGCGCACCACTGAGGAGGAGTGATTCACATGCAGTGAGCACACCACTGCGAGAGTGAGTCACGGTGCCAGTGACACACCACTGAGGAGAGTGAGTCACATGCCAGTGAACACACCACTGAGGAGAGTGAGTCACATGCAGTGAGCGCACCACTGAGAGTGAGTCACGTGCAGTGAGTGCAGCACTGAGGAGAGTGAGTCAGGTGCAGTGAGCACACCACTGAGGAGAGCGAGTCACGTGCAGTGAGCACACCACTGAGGAGAGTGAGTCACATGCCAGTGAGCACACCACTGAGGAGAGTGAGTCACATGCAGTGAGCACACCACTGAGGAGAGTGAGTCACATGCCAGTGAGCGCACCACTGAGGAGAGTGAGTCACATGCCAGTGAACACACCACTGAGAGTGAGTCACGTGCAGTGAGCGCAGCACTGAGGTGAGTCACATGCCAGTGAACACACCACTGAGGAGAGTGAGTCACATGCCAGTGAGCGCAGCACTGAGGAGAGTGAGTCACGTGCCAGTGAGCACACCACTGAGGAGAGTGAGTCACATGCCAGTGAGCACACCACTGAGGAGAGTGAGTCACGTGCAGTGAGCGCAGCACTGAGGAGAGTGAGTCACGTGCAGTGAGCGCAGCACTGAGGAGAGCGAGTCACGTGCAGTGAGCACACCACTGAGGAGAGCGAGTCACGTGCAGTGAGCACACCACTGAGGAGAGTGAGTCACGTGCAGTGAGCGCAGCACTGAGGAGAGTGAGTCACATGCCAGTGAACACACCACTGAGGAGAGTGAGTCACGTGCCAGTGAGCGCACCACTGAGGAGAGTGAGTCACATGCCAGTGAGCGCAGCACTGAGGTGAGTCACATGCCAGTGAACACACCACTGAGGAGAGTGAGTCACATGCCAGTGAGCACACCACTGAGGAGAGTGAGTCACATGCCAGTGAGCACACCACTGAGGAGAGTGAGTCACGTGCAGTGAGCGCAGCACTGAGGAGAGTGAGTCACATGCAGTGAGCGCAGCACTGAGGAGAGCGAGTCACGTGCAGTGAGCACACCACTGAGGAGAGCGAGTCACGTGCAGTGAGCACACCACTGAGGAGAGTGAGTCACGTGCAGTGAGCGCAGCACTGAGGAGAGTGAGTCACATGCCAGTGAACACACCACTGAGGAGAGTGAGTCACGTGCCAGTGAGCGCAGCACTGAGGAGAGTGAGTCACATGCCAGTGAACACACCACTGAGGAGAGTGAGTCACATGCCAGTGAGCGCACCACTGAGGAGAGTGAGTCACGTGCAGTGAGCGCAGCACTGAGGAGAGTGAGTCACGTGCAGTGAGCGCACCACTGAGGAGAGTGAGTCACGTGCAGTGAGCGCAGCACTGAGGAGAGTGAGTCACGTGCAGTGAGCGCAGCACTGAGGAGAGTGAGTCACGTGCAACGAGCACACCACTGAGGAGAGTGAATCACGTGCAGCCAGTGCAGCACTGAGGAGAGTGAGTCACGTGCAGCCAGTGCAGCACTGAGGAGAGTGAGTCACGTGCAGTGAGCGCAGCACTGAGGAGAGTGAGTCACATGCCAGTGAGTCCACCACTGAGAGTGAGTCACGGGCAGCCAGCGCAGCACTGAGGAGAGTGAGTCATGTGCAGCCAGCGCAGCACTGAGGAGAGTGAATCACGTGCAGTGAGCGCAGCACTGAGGAGAGCGAGTCACGTGCAGCCAGCGCAGCACTGAGGAGAGTGAGTCACGTGCAGTGAGCGCAGCACTGAGGAGAGCGAGTCACGTGCAGCCAGCGCAGCACTGAGGAGAGTGAGTCACGTGCAGCCAGTGCAGCACTGAGGAGAGTGACCCCCTTTTCCCCCGTCACTTAGACCTCAATTCTCGCAGGGAGGTAGATGCATCTTGAGATCTCTCCATGGTGCAATGTTGATAGGCTGAATCCTGTGCAGCTTTGTGGAAACAACCAAGCCCCTCAGACCTGAATACCGAACGCTGGCATCCTGGGGCGTCACCCACCCCGCCACAAGGCCCTGGTCCTCCTTTCTTCCAGCTCTCTCCCAACCAGAGCCACTCCTGGGAGAGCCTCACCCTGGAACTCCAAGACGTCATCACCCACGCCCGGCTCACCATCGTCCCCGATGGGGGCGTGAGTCGCCTGCGGCTCAAGGGCTTCCCTAGCTCCATCTGCCTGCTGCGGCCGCGTGAGAAGCCCATGCTGAGGTTTTCCATTCGAGCAGGCTTCAAGGCGAACCTTTAGCTGCAGCACGTATGGCGTCTCGCTCGCTGTCTTCTTTTAAGTGCTGGGAACGCCTGGCCGTTCAATAAAGTGTCATCCTACCCACCTCCGTCTCATGTTCCCACCCAGCTTGCTAGCTTAAGAAATGTCTGTGGCTAGGCTGGCAAGGTTGCTCCCTGGGCTAGGGTGCTGCCGCTAACCCTGAAGACCTGAGTTCAATCCCGGAACCTGCATGGTGGAGAGAGAACTGACCAAGTCCTGTGACTTACACACGCACACAAGCACACGCGCGCACACACACACCACACACACACACACACACACACAATGTAAGAAACTTGTTTGCCATTGTCCGTAGTGGGTGGATTCTCGGGCCACTGCTTTTTTGATAGAACAACCAGTAACATGTAGCCGCAGGGTTTAGACAGTGTCAACCATGGGAAGATGCATTTCTAGGGCCAAAGAGATGGTTCCGGGTTAAGCTTCTGCCATACAGCAGAAGGACCTGAGTTTAGATCCTGAATCACACATAAAAATGGTAGTGGTGGAGTTGGGGTGGATGCGAGGGTGGAATATGGGGTGTGGATGTGTGGGGATATGTGGGGGTGGAATGGTTTGGGCCTTGAAAGGTGGAGCCTGGGAACCCCCAGAACAAAGCAATGAGGTAGAGCTGACATAGTGCCCTCTGATACACACACACACACACACACACACACACACACACACACACACACTCTCACACGGAAAGTGTGTTTCTAGAATCATCCATTGCCCTCAGAAAGTGCAGGTTCATCTGTACCTAGCATAGGTAATGACCTCACGGAAGAGCTCTCGGGCCACCCCTCACCTGGCGAAATGCTTGCTGGATATCATCACCTGCCTGCGGCACACCTGCTCCGCCCGGTTCCGTACCCAGCTGGCAGCATGGCCGGCTGCAAGGACTACCAGAATGCCCAGCGACGCTGACGGAAGCAACGGCTCAGGGCAAACCAAGCCTTCCAGCTCTGCATATCCAGGTCTGACGGTCCTGGGCTCCATCTTCCCACCAGGGCGGACGCCCATGGGGAGGATCCTTGCCCAGCACCCGCCCACTGCTGCCCCTCGCTGGGGCCTCTTTCCGCGCTCCCTGCCCTCACCTGCGTGGGCTGTGTGTGTGTGTGTGGGGGTCTTCACCTGTCTCTGCAGCGATAACTCTGGGCCCCGAGGATGGAGCTTCCCGAGCCCCCTTGTCCAAGCGCTGTGCACTTCCAGCCCCGTCTGCGTGACCCCCACCGCCTGGCTCTGCGCCCCTGGTTCTGGTGCCCGCCACCCCTCCTAGCCCTTGGTGGTCACAATCGCCAGGGCGCGTCAGCACCGCCTGCGCAGCCTGGGTCCCGCGCGACCCGCGGTGCAGTCCCGCCTGCTGCCCCGCAGCCCGAGGGAGCCGGAGCGACCCGTGTGCTGGGCGTCGCGGGTGGGCCCTGGGTGCGCGGCCAAGCTCGCCATGGGCACGCGCGGGCCGTACGCGCTGGTGGACACCACGCCGGCCAAGACCATCCTGGTGTACCGCAACGGGGACCAGTTCTACGTGGGCCGCAAGTTCGTGTTCTCGCGGCGCCGCGTGGCCAACTTCGAGGCGCTGCTGGAGCAGCTGACCGAGCAGGTGGACGTGCCCTTCGGCGTGCGGCGGCTCTACACGCCCACGCGTGGCCGCCCCGTGCTTGAGCTGGACGCGCTTCAGGCCGGCGGCAAGTACGTGGCGGCCGGCCGCGAGCGCTTCAAGAAGCTGGAGTAAGTGTCGCGGCGGGACCAGCCCTTCCCCACCTTCTCTTGGGCGGCGGGCAGCAGCCACGGCTGGGCCCCTGCACACGGTTGCCCACAGCCACCTCCACGGAGGCCCTGGCACGGGGACCGCGCGCAGCATAAAACTTTCCTCCAGCGTCTGATGGTCATTCAGGAGCCTGGGTCTTCAGGAACAAATTAACTTGAGATGAACATAACTTTAAAAAAATATTTTATTTATTTATTGTGTGTTTGTGTGTGTGTGTGTGTGTGTGTGTGAGAGAGAGAGAGAGAGAGAGAGAGAGAGAAAGAGAGAGAGGGCACTGTGTGTGTCTGTGGAGGACCAAGGGTGACTTCGGAATCATCCTGGATTGCTTGTACCTCCTTCTTGCTGTGCTCTGGGATTTCCCAGGCTCTGCCCACCAGGGCCAAAAGTGGAGGCTGCTGCCTTTCTGCCTGGCAGTTTTACATGGGACCTGAGATCCAAACTCAGGACCTTCTGCTCTTGAGACAGAGTCTTAACCCCTGAGCCATCTCTCCAGCCAAAGAAAAGCATAACTTTTTGAGAGGATATCTCATACTGTGTTTCTGGTTTATGCTGTGCTCATTATAGTAGACTCTTAGAAAACTTTTCTTTTAAATTTTATTTATTTATTTATTGCTTGCCTGTGTTTCTATGAAAACTTTTCTTTTTTGAAGTCAGGGTCTCGTGTAATACAGGCTAATCTTGAACTTGCTGTGTAGCCAGGGATGGCCTTTAACTCCTGATGTTTCAGCTTCTGTCTCCATTGTTGGAATAAGGGGATTTGAACCCAGGGTTTTGTGCATGAGATGCAGGGCCTCCACCAACTGAGCCATACCCTAGCCTTAGCTTTGCTCTTCATAAGACAGTATCATAGCTAATAAATTTCTTCCTCCCCAAAATCATGTAAAAGCCAAGAATTCTTTATTTTGTGGAGAAAGGCATGTTCACAATAACATCTAAATCAGGGTATTGTGTATGTGAGTGTGTAAGTGTGTGTCTGTGCATCTCTGTGTAGAATATGTATTGTGCGTATGTGTGTGCTGTATGTGTGTATAAGAGTGTGCATATGCGTATTATGTATGTGAATGTGTGCATGAGTATGTATGTGTTGTGTGTATGAGTCTATGTGTGTGTTGCACGTACGTGAGTGTGTGTGAGTGTGCATGTGTGTTGTGTGTATGTATGTGTATATGTGTGAGTGTGCATGCGTGAGTGTGCATGTGTGTTGTGTGTATGTATGTGTATATGTGTGAGCGTGCATGCGTGAGTGTGCATGTGTGTTGTGTGCATGCATGAGTGTGTATATGTGTGAGCGTGCACGCGTGAGTGTGCATGTGTGTTGTGTGCATGCATGAGTGTGTATATGTGTGAGCGTGCACGCGTGAGTGTGCATGTGTGTTGTGTGCATGCATGAGTGTGTATATGTGTGAGCGTGCACGCGTGAGTGTGCATGTGTGTTGTGTGCATGCATGAGTGTGTATATGTGTGAGCGTGCACGCGTGAGTGTGCATGTGTGTTGTGTGCATGCATGAGTGTGTATATGTGTGAGCGTGCACGCGTGAGTGTGCATGTGTGTTGTGTGCGTGCATGAGTGTGTATATGTGTGAGCGTGCACGCGTGAGTGTGCATGTGTGTTGTGTGCGTGCATGAGTGTGTATATGTGTGAGCGTGCACGCGTGAGTGTGCATGTGTGTTGTGTGCGTGCATGAGTGTGTGGTTGGGGAGAGGAGTCCACAGGATTCGGGCTGTAGTAGGAATGAGGTCTTTCCCGCCATGTTGAGATGCAGGTTGCTATGATGCCAACTGAGCAGCCCCGGCTCTTCCACACTAGTCCTGCACTGCACATCCTTGCTGAGTTTGTGTGTGTGCATGCACGTACATGTCCATATTCCGTACTCGCTCTGCCCTTCAGTCTCCCTTGACGTGTGTGCACATGGGCATGTGTGCATGTATGTGTATACATATGTGTGTGTGTGTTCTTTCCTGGCTCTTCCACACTAACCCTGCACTGAACTCTCTTTGCTGTGTGTGTGCGCGTGTGTGTGCGCGTGCGTGTGTGTGCGCGTGCGTGTGCGCATGCGTGTGCACGCGCATGTGTGTTCTTTCTGCCATCTGTTGGCAGTGGGTCTCAGCTTCTTATCGTGCTGCCCAGGAGCTGGCCGGAGAGCCCCCAGCCTTGCCACCTCGCCTGCCATCCTCACAGGCGCACTGACTGCTCATGTGGCTCTGCGGAGCAGGTTCAGTCGTAGGTCGCACGGCTAGTGCTTTACCTGCGGAGCCACCCAGCGGCCCAGTTACCTGTACGTCACCGTTTAAGGCATCTTGTTTTATCCTGCAGGAATGTGAGAGGGTTTTCAAGGGTCAGAGACTGCAGTGCTGGCAAGACGAGAATGCCATGTAGTCCCGAGAGGCTGCGTGCAGGACGCGGGCTTTCCCCTGGGGACCGTGGGCTCTGACGGCTGAGGTGGGGACACCAACAGGCCGGGGTCTGGTCCTTTTAGTGAGCTGCTCAGAATGACCTTTGAGTACGGCAGGCGGCACACGCCTGTAATCCCAGCTTCAGAAGGCAGAGCGGGGATGCAGCAAGTTTATGCTCAGCCTGGACGTAATGTGTTTGAATCCGACCTTGGTGAGACCTGTCTTCTCAAAAACAAGCATGGGGCTGGGAGCTCAGCGGATGGGGTGCTGGCCTCACAATCACTAGGTGCTGGGTTCTGGTCCCCAGAGCTATGTAGAAGCAGCAGGCATGGTGGCTGTCCGGAATCCCAGCCCGCAGCAGGCAGAGACGGATGCCCCGGCCAAGCTGCTAGCTAGCCTAGCTGATTAGTGAGCTCTGGGTTCAATTAACCGTAAAAGTGGAGTGTCACCGAAGAAGACAGCAGGCACCAACTTCAGGTCTCCTCATGCACACATGCATGCATGTGCGCCCCCTGTGTGGAGCCCCCCTGTGTGGAGCCCCCCTTGTGTGGACCCGGCCCAAACAAACACGCACACAAAGAAGCAATGACATGACTGCAGAGTCAGACTGCACAGCAGGGTCCTCTGCCTTCAAGGCCTCTGGTGAGAGGCAGAGCAGGAGGAAAGATGTGTCCCTCAGGAAGTGGCCACTGTTGGTGGGGGGGGGGAAGTCAGGGAGCCCCAGGGGAAGGTCCTGTGCCAGTGGGTGTGGCCTTTGCAGCTGAAAGGGTGGGGTTCTGGCTCTCAACTGAGCTCTGCCTGTGAGAGATGCTTCTCTGCAGAGGCCTGAGGCTTCTCATCCAATATGGACCTTCTAATTGTGTTTTCTCCTTTCTTCTTCTGCAGTTATATTCATATAGTTCCCAGAAAACCTACGAAGATGAGAAAGTTAAAGGAAGTAAGTATTCCCCGTGAGCCAATGAAGGTGAGCTAAATTAGAGGGCTCAGTAGAAATTTAAGCACCCGTACTGAATAACTGAGCATTTTACAAGAACAGCGTTCTGTGGGGACTGCCTATCAGGACATATTGCTCTCAGAGTCAGAACCCACAACCTGAGCTTGTGACACTTGTCAAAGTGCGTGTGGAGAAGAATGATGGGCATCAGTAAAAATACCCTAAGACCACACCTAGGGGGGAGAGTCATCTCTGAGGCATGCCAAGCAATTATTAAGATTTCTCACTCTTTGTGTGGGGGCTTGGAAAGATGGGTGTCAGGAAAAGTTAAGCTGTGCAGTGCTGCAGTCAGCTGTGAGGAGGCGCTGAAAGGTTTCAGTATTTCTGTGACTGCAGGCTGACACGCTCCTTGGTCCATTGGCCTTGCTTGGTTCTGAGCAAAAACAGCAGCTTCATTTAGAAGAATGACCTTTACTGCGTGAGCAGCCAAAGCCACTGGGTTTGAGCAGAAGAGCTGCTGATATCTAGATTATAACATGGGTTTGAACACTGGACTCGTGCTATGGTATGTCACGGTCTAGTGCGTGTCACCCGTGAGATGCTCTGAGGGATGTCCACGGAGCATCATGTCTTGTGTGGTCCAGTGCGTGTCACCCGTGAGATGCTCTGAGGGATGTCCACGGAGCGTCATGTCTTGTGGTTCATCCTGCAGTTTGCACCTCTGAAAAGAGGGTATGGCCATCTTTACCCATGTGGTCACTATAAGGGTCAGATATGAGGTGGTCTGGTAAGGGTCAGACATGAGGTGGTCTGGTAAGGGTCAGATATGAGGTGGTCTGGTAAGGGTCAGATATGAGGAAGTCTTGTAAGGGTCAGACATGAGGTGGTCTGGTAAGGGTCAGATATGACACATCTAAGTATCACAGACAGTATATGAGACACATGAAGTCAGATAACAGGGTGAGGGGTGTGGGTGGACCATGCTGGGGGTCTCTGGAGTGCTCACATTGAGAGGCTTGGAAGAGTAACTCTGCAGTTGAGACTTCTACTTTGGTTTGAATATGATCCACAAAGCAGTTCTTGCAGAGAGTAATTTAGAGACACTCAGCACCTTTCCAAAGAGGACTGCTCACATCGGGGTCTGGATTTTTGTGGCTTTGGGGATGTTGTGGGGGTAGCAGAATTATCTTGGGAATGAGACGTCAGCATGAGATTTCTTTACGTTTCACGCACGCCTTATTTCGTGCCTTTAGGCAATATTTTTACTCATTCAGTCTGTGCAGCAGAATTCATGCATATTGTAGCTGAAGGGTCTGGGAGGATCTTCCCTCCCCCTCCATGCCAAATGAAGTATTTGACCGTGACCCTTGGCATGATGTCAGGTGTGGAATTTCCACACTTGTGCTGCTGCGCAAATGTTTGATTCTGGAGCACCGTGGGCTAAGGATGCCCGCACGCTTTCCTCACCACCACCTGAGGTCTGCCTTCTCCCTCTGTCGCCCTCTTTCCACTTCTTGCCTCTCACTGGGGTGCGCCTTGCCTGTGTGGCTTGTGGGGACACACTGTGACCCCAGAGGTAACAAAGAACTTACCCAGCTGAACTGAAACACCTGCTTGTGACTGGCTGCTTCCCCGGAGCGGTGGCTGACGTACTGTCCTGGGCAGGTTGGCTGGTCCCAGGTTGTGTCGTGCACCGAGAGCCATGCCGCAGGGTCGTATCCTTCAGTGCTGTCGCCTGTGTCTGGGCAGCGACCTCGTGGCACAGGCTCTGCACTCTCTCACCTCTCTGGTCTCATCTGGGAACCCGTGGGCAGCCCATCATCTGTCACTGAAAGGTGAGTAAAGAGTCCAAGAAAGGTTAAGCGAAATGGACATGTTAAGTGGCTAGTTTGTAATAGACTTTGGACTAATGCCAAGTACTACAGAGAAGATTCTGGGGTTTCCCCTGCTCATTCCCAGGGACAGACCTGTCCCTGTGTCCTCAGTAGTGAATGAGCTTCATCTGCCTCCTGTCTGTCTATCATCTATTTGCCTGTCTTGTCTGTCTGTCTGTCACATGACCTTCTGAGGGATACATTCCAACCACCGCATCAGTGTGGACTCAAAGTGGTCTCTCCAGGACACCTCAGGCAGAGGGTCCAGAAGGTGGAAGTGTCCTCAGAGGTCTGTGTGAGGGTGTGGGAGCTGGATGCCCACAGGACGGGCACCGAAGGGGCCTCAGCCCTTTGCTGCTTCTGCGCATTCTAGCGCAAGTGAGAAGGGCTGGGGGGGGGGCTGTGCGCCTGGTCCCTGAGGGGGCCTGTGGTCTTGAGACATCAGGATTCACTCAGCTGTTCTGCTCCTGTGCACCAATTCAGCCACGGTCCATTCCCACGCTGGGCTGCGGGGCGCCCACAGAACATCCTGTCCACATGAACAGCTGTGGTCTGTTCACGCACCGGACGGAGGGTGTCCACAGAAACAAACCTTATGTTTTCATAATTATAAAAGTTAGAACGGCAGAAACATCCACCATAGTAGAATGGCCGAGTGACTCGTGGGATGCCACGACGTGTCTCGTCTGCCGAAATCACTCTGAAACCGCCTCTGCAGAAGCCGTTGGGATCGAATGGAGCGGTCTGCAGAAAGCCCAGTGGCCTCTGCATGTGGCAAGAATGCAATAGATGGTGGAGGCTCTTTTTCTATGTGGCACTTGCAATGTGTCCCCACGATCTGCACTTGAGATGCGAGAACTTGACTTCAGTGAAGCCTGTTTCAGATTAAATATAGTGTCAGACTTTGCTAAATCCCAATCCAGCGTTTACCTGTTTCACCGAATTCTTGATGCCGTGGCATAGAAGCGTGTGGCTTCCACACATTATCATTCCACAGATTTTCTGCTTTGGTCGAATATGCCAGAGGGAGATTTGAAGAAGCCTCCCAAGGGTCTTGACTTGGTGGACACATAATTAGAATATTATACTGTACACTTAATACTGGCCTAGAGATGTCTTTAAAATGCTTCAGTGCAGCAGAGGGACTGGGGACAGCTCAACGGGTAAAGTGCTTGCTGTGCACAGGCTGTGCAGTGCTCTCAGTGAGTACAGATGTGCAGGAAGAGTGGGTGTGCACAGGCTGTGCAGTGCTCTCAGTGAGTACAGATGTGCAGGAAGAGTGGGTGTGCACAGGCTGTGCAGTGCTCTCAGTGAGTACAGATGTGCAGGAAGAGTGGGTGTGCACAGGCTGTGGGCAGAGCCTTCAGGTGTCTCTGCCTTTCTGTCCCACTGCTGTGGAGACAGCCTTGATCCAGAGCATGACCAGCGGATGCTTTGATAGTCGTTGGCCACTGATACGGATCATCATAAACAGGGACTTTGCAGTACGTGGGAGCAGCTGTGACCTCAACTGTGGGCAGAGCCCTTAACCCTTGCAGGCGTTTGACAAGTCCCCACAAGGCGGCTCCATGTTGATGGAGACGGCCTCTCGAGAACCTGCCCCTGTGAATTGTCATACATGTGAAGAGCTCTCTCTCGCGGAGGGGGCACCGCTGGGCCCAAGACTCCCAGCTGGCTTTGCGACCAGCCCTGGATTCCCAAGCACTTTGCTGAGCTGAACCGGTGTGGTACTGCTCTGAGTTCCAGTTCCACCTGCTACGGACTGTCAGGTGATTGTCATGTCCAGGTCCTCCATGCTGCGCTCTTGGGGACATTATACACTCTGGTCCATTACCTGGGTGCTCAGTGGGGTCATCCTGGAGACTGGTTATGGCGCTTTCGGAACATAGGGCCCACAGCCGCAGAGTGCAGGGAACACGCTCACGGTCACTTTCATGTCTCGCCAGTCAGCGGGCGTGTCACCCCGGGGCAGAAGAGTGACATGTGTCAAGTGTGAATGAGACCAGAAGAACCACATATGTTGTTAGACACCTCTGAGGACAGGGAACAAGAAATCCAGCTCCCAGAACTCAGTCACAGCTTGTTAATTAGTCAGGTGCTAGCGGGTTAATGAGTCATTAACACATCAAAAGAGCAATTAGCTCCTTGTTTGCCTGACTTTGTGCAACCCACCAGAAAGCGCTTCTTCCTGGACAATTTCCCAGAAGAAAGTTTCTGGTGTTTTGTTCTAAACTGGGTCTATAGCCGCTGCTACTCACGCAGGTGCACCTGGCTTCATACAGCTCCCAGATGCGTGGCACTGGATGCCTGAAGGCTTCTGTGCCCCTCAGTGCCCCCCTTTTCTCTGGATCCTCTCCCGAGGAGCAGAGCTGCGTTCTTCTTGCCGTGTGGCCCCTTTCCCATTATCGTCCGTGCTGGTGGCTGGCTAGGCAGTTGGCCCTGGGCTGCTCGCCGCTCAGCACGCCCTGTTGAACCGTTGCTTGCCCTCCGGAGAGTCATGCTCCAACGGATGACGCAACCATCGAAGGAGGGCGGAGTCTAGGGGATCAGGCCGAGGGAGCAGGGGGCAGCTCAGTGCAGAAACTGCTCGCCATGCAAGTCTGAGCTCCGGAATTTGGATTCCCAGCACTCCTGGACATGCTGGTTGTCTGAGGGAGCTTGCAAGTAATTTCAGAGCTCAGAGACCGGAAATGGAATCCCCGGAGCAAGTTGGCTAATTAGCTTGAATTAATGAGCTCTGGGCTCCTTGGTGTCTTGAATAAGCTGGAAAGTGATTGAAGAGTATTTCCTACAGCAATCTTGGTCCGTCACACCCGAGCACACAAGAACGCATTCTTAGATGGAGGCAGGCCCTTGGCGTGGCCAGGAAGGGTGGCCATGGCGTGGGAAGATCCCGCCCCCTTTCCCTGGGAGGGGGAACAGTCGCGGAGAAAGCTGGTTGAGCATTGGCAGTCAGCGCGCATGCGAGGGCTCAGCAGGATCCTCTGCGCTTGCTGTGCACGCGATCAGTTCCCTGGGGGCCCCATGCTAGCGTGGTGCTGATGGTCGGTGACGTGACCTGGAATCATGAGCCGAGTAAACTCTCTTCTCCCCTGAGTTACTCGGAACAGTTATTTATTGTGGCAACAAGTTATGAACTGAAAATAGAGATCAGTACCATGCGTGGGGCGTCGTGGTGACCATCCCGGCTGTGTTCTTATCCCTCTGAACTATTTCACGGGAGAAATGTGGGGAAGTCTGAAACTTTGGCTGCCACAGCCGCCAATGCTGAAGGCAGAGCTGAGCGGGCCATTCTGCTGGGAGCTTGGAAGACGAAGGTTGAAGGAAACGTGGTAGTGGAGGACCGGCTCATGAGGGTTCAGAGGGGAACAGGGACTTGTCAGGGGCCGGGATTGTCCATGTGAAGTTTTAGTGTAATTCAGAGTGTGTCGGGAGAAAATAGGTCAAGTTGAATTTAGAGGTGATGGGGTGTTGTCATAGTTAGGTACAGGTATCATCTGGACAGTTGAAGGTTTGAGCTCTGGGCACATTTGTAGAGAATTAATTGTTAAGACCAGAGCAAACCTGTAGGAGATTGTCTAACTGATGGGGAGGCCCAACCCATGGTGGGTGGGACTAGGCCTCAAACAGATGAATAAAATACTGAGAGCCAGTTGAGGAAGTTGGCATCTTTTTGTACACTTCGTCAGACATGCTGGTCTGGCGAGTAAGGATCGACTCTCTCTCAGCCATTATGTTGAGATGGTGTGGCCAGTTCCCTTGGCCCTGGTGTTGGTGCGTGCTCTCCTGACAAGCTGGACTAAGAACTATAACCAGTAATTCTAAGAGAAAATAAACCCCTTTTCCCTTGAGCCTTTTGATGGTCATCTGTCAGCAACCATGCAGGCGAACTGCAACATTAGTTGATTTGTTTGACGGAGGAAAGGCCTGTGGACAAACTTCAAGTTCACACGAGTACAGATAGAGCAACTGTGGCTCTGGCTGGGATGGTGAGGAGATACTTTGGGGGCAAAATCCCACCTCATGGAAGTGTCATTTGATGGGGCTCCAGACTTAAAGGAGCAAGGCCTAAGCTGAAGGGGTTCTCTGTTCCCCCAAAGCAGCTGCCTAAGAAAGTGTTTCTCCAGGGTCAGCACCCAGAAGCTGATGCGGATGAGACCTGAGTGGCTGCTACACTTGGAGCTGGTAGCAGAAGATGGCAGCATTGCCCAAGTCTTGTTTTGTGGGCATGGAAGGGGCCAGATTGAGGGATTTATAGAGAGCAACTGAGCTGTGCGCCCTGCCAAGGAAGGCGAACTCTAATGTTGTAGTGCAAACCCTCCGATGTGGGAGATGCCGGAACCATGTGACACATGCCAAGGAAGGCTGCGGCGTGTGCTAGAGCGTGGCTGGGGAGCAGCTGTGTGGGCTGCGGGCGTGGGCTAGAGCGTCAAGGGGAGCAGCTGTGAGGGCTGCGGGCGTGGGCTAGAGCGTGGCTGGGGAGCAGCTGTGAGGGCTGCGGGCGTGGGCTAGAGCGTCAAGGGGAGCAGCTGTGAGGGCTGCGGGCGTGGGCTAGAGCGTCAAGGGGAGCAGCTGTGAGGGCTGCGGGCGTGGCTAGAGCGTCAAGGGGAACAGCTGTGAGGGCTGCGGGCGTGGGCTAGAGCGTCAAGGGGAGCAGCTGTGTGGGCTGCGGGCGTGGGCTAGAGCGTGGCTGGGGAGCAGCTGTGAGGGCTGCGGGCGTGGGCTAGAGCGTGGCTGGGGAGCAGCTGTGAGGGCTGCGGGCGTGGGCTAGAGCGTCAAGGGGAGCAGCTGTGTGGGCTGCGGTCGTGGGCTAGAGCATCAAGGGGAGCAGCTGTGAGGGCTGCGGGCGTGGGCTAGAGCGTCAAGGGGAGCAGCTGTGAGGGCTGCGGGCGTGGGCTAGAGCGTGGCTGGGGAGCAGCTGTGAGGGCTGCGGGCGTGGGCTAGAGCGTCAAGGGAGCAGCTGTGAGGGCTGCGGGCGTGGGCTAGAGCGTCAAGGGGAGCAGCTGTGAGGGCTGCGGGCGTGGGCTAGAGCGTCAAGGGGAACAGCTGTGAGGGCTGCGGGCGTGGGCTAGAGCGTCAAGGGGAGCAGCTGTGTGGGCTGCGGGCGTGGGCTAGAGCGTGGCTGGGGAGCAGCTGTGAGGGCTGCGGGCGTGGGCTAGAGCGTGGCTGGGGAGCAGCTGTGAGGGCTGCGGGCGTGGGCTAGAGCGTCAAGGGGAGCAGCTGTGTGGGCTGCGGTCGTGGGCTAGAGCATCAAGGGGAGCAGCTGTGAGGGCTGCGGGCGTGGGCTAGAGCGTGGCTGGGGAGCAGCTGTGAGGGCTGCGGCGTGGGCTAGAGCGTCAAGGGGAGCAGCTGTGTGGGCTGCGGGCGTGGGCCAGAGCGTCAAGGGGAGCAGCTGTGAGGGCTGCGGGCGTGGGCCAGAGCGTCAAGGGGAGCAGCTGTGAGGGCTGCGGGCGTGGGCTAGAGCGTGGCTGGGGAGCAGCTGTGAGGGCTGCGGGCGTGGGCTAGAGCGTCAAGGGGAGCAGCTGTGAGGGCTGCGGGCGTGGGCTAGAGAGTCAAGGGGAGCAGCTGTGAGGGCTGCGGGCGTGGGCCAGAGCGTGGCTGGGAGCAGCTGTGCGTGCTGCAGACAGCAGCACTAAGGGTGTGGGGTGTCATAACTTTCTGATCTTCTGAGTCTCAGCTGGACAGCGAGCTACAAGATTTGGCATTTATCTTGCTGGGTTTTGGTCTCAATTTTGACTTGATAGTTTCTTGTTGAGCCCTCATTCTTCCATTTAAAAACATGAATGTTGGGTTGGAGAGATGGCTCAGGGGTTGAGCCCTGCCTCACAAGCAGAAGGACCTGAGTTCAGATCCTAGGTCCCGCGTAAAAATGCCAGGCAGAAACTGTGGCTGCCTGTACTTCTGGTTCGGTGGGCGGAGCCTGGGAAATCCCAGAAAGCAAAAAGGAAAAAATAAAAATGGGAATGCTGTTATATGTTGTAAGTATTTAACTTGTTTTTGATTTAATAGAAGCTCACATCTAAGATACTTTGAACTTTAAAGTATTGTAACTGTTAATGACTGGAAAACTTAAAGCTGGACTATGGGAACTTTTAATGTCAGACTGTGAGAACTTTTAACTAGTGTCTATGCAGGTGTATGAGTTTGTGTGTGTGTGTGTGTGTGTGTGTGTGTGTGTGTGTGTGTGTGTGTATGTGTGTGTGCATGTGTATGAGAGAGAGAGAAACAGAGAAAAAGAGAGAGGGGAAGAGAGAGACAGAGAGAGAGACAGAGAGAGAAACAGAGAGACACACAGAGACAGAGAGAGAGAGAGACAGACAGACACACACACACACACACACACACACACACACACAGAGAGAGAGAGAGAGAGAGAGAGAGAGAGTTTGCTTGTCTGCGGGCATCAGGAGGCACCGGGTGAGGCTGTGGGGGCCCAAGGGTGACTCTGGGAATCATCCTGGCTGGCTCTACCCTTCTTTTGGCTTTGCTCTGGGGTTTCTCGGGTTCTGCTTTCCACGGCAGGAAGCATAGGCTGCCTCCATTTCCACCTGGTGGTTTTACATAGAATCTGGATCTGAACTCAGGCCCTTCTGCGTGGGGGGCAGAGGCTTAACCCCTGAGCTGTGGGTCCAGCTCTTGCTGGAGTTTTTACATGAGACGTGGGGAAGTGAACTCTGGTCCTCTAGCTTGTGCGGCAGGTGCTGTGACCGAGGAGCCACCTCCCCGGCCTTCCTCACCCTTTCGGCCGCACCAGCACACTTCTCAGGGTGGGGGCGAGCCTTCTCGCCTCTGTGGCGGGGGTGTGAACACGGGTTCGGCATGCCCCAAATGTCCTGCTTCAGCAAGCCAACAGTTTTGGGCAGTTCAGAGCAAAGCCCAGCGGGGAGACGTGCGCTGGCAGCCTCAGATGCTGACGACGTTTTTAGCTTTTGTTTGGTGGAAGCCAAGGGTCTGTTGTCATTGCAAAGGCTGCCCTCATAGTCACAGGACGCTAGGTGACACACAGGTGTGTCATAAATGTCTATTCAGGGGCTAAAGATGGCTCGGGATAATTTGGCTCTGGATTTGCAACATTCCAATCTCCTCACATCACTGAAATTCTAATCAGTCTTGCTTCTTCCAAGTACTCTTTTAAAAATTAAAAACAAAATTCATTATTTTTGCATGTGTGTCTGTGGTGTCTGTGTGTGTGTCTGTGTCAGAGGGCACCGTACGTCCCTGTGGAGGACCAAGGGTGACTTCAGGAACCACCTTGGGTTGCTTCTACCTCCTATTAGCTTTGCTTTGGGGTTTTCCAGGCTCTCCTTTTTAAACTGATTAATTAGTGATGTGTGTGTGTGTGTGTGTGTGTGTGTGTGTGTGAGAAAGAGGTGCATGTAAGCAGAGCGTGTAAGTGGAGGCCCCGGGACGGCTTTTGGAAGCTGGCTCTCTGCTTACAGCACACGGGCTCTGGGGGTCACATCCGGAAGAGATCTTGCCCACTTGGCCTCTGGACTCCACAGGCTGAGGCTGCAGTTTTTCTGTCTATCAAACTGTGTTCTTGGGAAACAGCTGGGAAGGTCGGGGCATGGGGGGAGGCGTCCCACCTGCTGGCCATGGGCCCGGGCTCAGGTCTGTGGTCTTACTCCTGGTACCCTATGCCCTGGGCAATGTGGTCATGGATGTGTTCTCGGGGTGCGTCTTTGGTGTGTTCCTAGTGCCAGCTGCAAGCCTTCCCCAGCCTGTGCCTTGGCCGTGGCAGGTACAGTCCTGATCCAGCGCCCCCCTCTCGGTTGCATGGTCTTTACAGCTGCTGGATGCTGTCGGCCCAGTGCCTGCCCAGCTCTGAGCCTCTTGCATCCTGCCTGGCTGATCTCTAGCAAGGGCCTCCTCTGCTCATGTTTCGGGCGTGCTGTGCCTGCTCTTGATAGGCAACGGGTTTGCCCATCCGAAGTGGGCTCTGAGGCTTGTGGTTTCTCTTGCAGATCAAGCCTGTGGTTCACTGTGACATCAACGTGCCTTCCAGGTGGCAAATGCAGAGCAGGACATCTCGGCACATAAAGTGAGTTCATGGTGTGGGCGAAGCCGAAGCTCCCTGCCCTGGTCTTCAGAGATGGTGTGCTTCAGCCTGACCTACTGTGTGCTTCAGCCCGACCTACTGTGTGCTTCAGCCCGACCTACTGTGTGCTTCAGTCTGACCTACTGTTCTCAACCCTTTTCTTCCCCTCCTCTTCTCTTCCCCTTCTCCCCTTTTTCTTTCCCCCTCTTTCCTCCTCCCCTTCCTCTCCTTCCTATTCTTTTTCTCTCTTCCCTTCTTCCCCCTCCTGCCCGTCCTTCCTCTTCTCCTTTTCCTCCTCTTCTTTTTCTCTCTTCTCCTCTTTCTCCCCTCCTTCCTTTCCTCCTCTTCTCTTTCCCTCTTCCTATTCACTTCCTCCTTGCCTTCTCTGTCCTTTCCTCTGTCCCTTCTCTGTGCTTTGATTCTCATTTCCTCCTCCTTGCCTTGCCCTCCATTCCCTCCTGCTCCCTCCTTCCCTTCTGTCTGACAGGCCTCTGTGCGCTCAGCCCTGCAAGTGGAGCAGTCCAGCTGCTGTGCCCTCGTCTGCAGCGCACTCATTGGGGTGTAAACGCATCAGACGCTGCTTAGCCCTGGGTTAAGTGGGTTGATAGATTGAGCAGTTTTGTCCCCAGCGGCTGAGAAGACAGTGAAAGGTGCTGCTCCTGCCACAGACGCCATCTGCCTCCTAAGGTGGGGCTTGGGCTCCAACTGCTGGACCAGCGAGTGACGGGCAACCCCCTGGATGTCATCCTGTTCGGGCCGCTCGCGCCCAGAGGGAGGGGGCTGCCCTCAGCCTGGGCAGGGACTCAGAGAGGTGGGTGTGTGTGGGGCCTTTTGGATACGGCGCATCGCGGCAGAGTGGCCGCTCAGGAATAGGCGCGTCAGGCCTACGCCGTGAGGTCAGCAAGCTCTGCCTTTTGAGGTTGTGGAAGAATAGCACACTGGGCCCGACACTCCTGATTCATATCCTGGTTTTCCACGTGCCCTAACTCGTGACTCACCTCGCGTTATCTCTCTGAACTTAACTATGCGCTTGCAAACAGCACAGAGGGTTCCTGCCAGAGCCCTGGCTGCGGGGTGTTCCCTGGAGCCCCCCCCAGTGTCTGGGACAGAGCAGCCATCCCCCCAAGTCCTGCGCCATGGGATCTTCTGGTGGTTGAAATCTGTGGCTTCCAGGACGAAACCCTGCAAACAGGAAGCAGTGAACTGGGGTTGTCCGGGGCCAGCTCGTCTAGCAGCCGGGGCCGAGGCCCAGCCTTGGATGGCTGGAGTCACGGTGGCTTGTTCCCCGTGTGGCGGCATGGACGAGACTGGCGAGCATCTGTCGATGCCGCAGCCCCCACTGGGCCGCAGAGGAAGATCCGTTTCCTAGGCGCTGCCCTTCCCCTGGCCCCCAGAACCCAAGGACCGAGTCTCGGAAACCCCTTCTCTTCGGCTCGTGTGAGGAGCCGCTTAGATCACGAGGCTTCACACGAGCTGCTCTGAAATAACAGGAGACCCACACGTTTCTCCGTGGAAGGCGTCACAGTGTCCAGAAACCCTTCTGGCTTGCAGGTCCTTGCTGGTGATGCGTATCCTTCCCTACAGCTTGGGGTGCACACGGATCCCCGTGACCCGCACCGAGGAATCCCACCATCTGTCTGAGTGCTGCAGCTCCACTAGGTGGACCCAGACGGCTGGCTAATCGTAGGGTCCGCGCACCAGGAAAGAGCCACCGTGGTGGCCTGAGACCTCTAATCTCCTAGACTCGTGGTGGGTCCACGTCTTCAGCGTTCCGGGGAGCAAGGGCTCCGCGCCGTCCCTGTCAACCCAGGGGCCGAGGCCAGCAGAGCTGTTCACGTGGTTTCTGTTCTGCTAAGCCTCCAGTGCTGCAGCGGGTGACGAGGTGTGCCGGGTGTTCCGGCCTGCGGGGCCGCAGTGAACTGGCGGCTGTGAGACCCTCTGCTGGTTCTGGACAAACAGCCGTCTTTCTGTGGAATCACTGTCATTTGACATTCGTGGGGTCTGGAGGGGGCCAGGCCCTTGTTTGCCAGCCACCTGGTCGTGTGCATTCGATGTTTCCCATTAGGACCTTATCACAAGTGGTGGGGTTGGTGTGAAAGGATTTCCAATTACACAGACAAGTTGGGAGTGGCCACAAGCACAAGTCTCCTTGGCTGTTTGATGAGCCGTAAATATGGGAGTAATAGTCCTGGTGGGAGAGCCCGGGGAGAGCGAGGTGGGAGGAAAGAGGGCTGGGGGAGGGGCTAGCTGAGCTTTAGCCACAGAGGCAGGGTGCTGGACCGGGAGCGGGGGTGTCTGGTAGCATGCAGGAAATCAAGGCCCAGGGCTGGAAATGGACGAGGTTTTGCTCCAGATCAGAAGCTGGTGTCGTGGTGCCCCGCCAGCCGCTCTGAAGGCGGGGAAGGCGGTCTGTCTGGCCACGGCCGGCTGCCGAGGCTCTCAGTGGACCCTCAGGCTGAATGTTCCTCTTGTGGAGTCTCGGTGGTCTTTATGTTCAGCTGTGAGATGCAGACCCCATGTTGAACAGATGCGTCATGGAGCAATAGCTGGTGCAGTCCAGTCACGTGAGTTCAGTCTGTGCTGCTGGCGTCGTTTCCCAAATGTGACCTGCTGTGGGGGGCGGTAAGGGGGCAGCTTCGCATGTGGAGGCATTTTGGCAGAAGCAGCTTTTGGGAAACACGTGCATGGGCTGTGCTTCGGGCTGCAGGGTAAAGCCCTTTTCTGCCAGGCAAGGGCCGTGGGAGGAGCTGTCCTGCTGGGACCACCATCGCAGATCTTCCCAAGTTGTGTTGGGGGCAGAGGAGAGGCCAGTGGCTGGGTTATAGAATAGCTGAAACATGGAGTCATCGTTTGCCTACTGGGCATAGGACTCGAAGCGGGACCCAGGAGCATAGTTCAGTGCTTGGAAACCACGCGGCATGCAGGGAGAAGCTGCTGGCTTAGCATATTCACCCGTGGTTTATTTCCATACCTCTGCTGAGTGATTGTCTTGTATGCATAAGTGTGTGGTATGTGTGTGCACACACATATGTGTGTTCATGCATGTGTGTGCATATGTGCACATGTTTGTGTATAGTGTGTACATGCTGTTGCAGTCAGTCTGCATGATTGCTGATAAATGACTATCAAGTGGCTTAAGGGAACAAGGGGTTTATTCTCTTATGATTTCTGGTTACAGTTCTTAGTCCAGCTTGACAGGAGAGCATGCACCAACACCAGGGCCGAGGGAACTGGCCACACCATTACTGCATAACGGCTGAGAGATGGACAATCCTTACTTGCCAGACCAGCATGTCTGGCCAAGTATACAGAAGGATGCCCCTCTCTCAACCAGCTCTCTGTGATTTATCCAGGGCCTAATCCCACCCACCATGGGCTGGGTCTTCCCCATCAACTAGACAATGTCCTTTAGGTTTGCTCTGGGCTTAACTCAACCATCAACTCTCTACAACTGTGCCCAGAGCTCAAACCATCAACAGTCAAGTTGACACCTGTGCTTAACTTAACTATGACACATGCATATGTGTATCTGTGCAGGTATGCATGTGTGTGCATACACATATATATCTGTGTGTGCACACGTGTGTCTGCAGGTAAACGTGTGTGCATGCACATATGCATTTGTGTGAGTGTGCATATGTGTCTCTGTAGGTATACATATGTGTCTCTGCAGGTATGCATGTGTGTGCCTGCACATATATATGTGTGTGAGTGTGCACGGTGTGTGTGTGTGCACATGCATGCATGCATAGGTGCATGTGGAGGCCAGGACTGTTTAGATGCTGTCCACAGTGATTTTGAGACATGATTTCTCACTTTCCTGGGACTTGCTGTCATGGTTTGAAATGTGTCCTCCACAGTCTCATGTGTTTGGCAAGGTCATGGCACCTTGAGAGGTGGAGCCTTGCTGGAGGAAGGCAGTCACAAGGGGTGGGCCTTGAGGTGAATGAGTCCCACCCTTCCTCCAGGAGAAGTCTGCCTTTGCTGCAAGCAGTCTGCAGCTCTCAGCCTCCAAGATGTCTGCGGTGACTTAGCCTCCTCCAGCCATGGTGCCTCTGCTTTGAGAGACTGTCCCTTCCCTCTGGAAGCGTAAGCTGAATAAACCTCCCTTTCACCCTTAAGTTTCTTGACTTTGGGTGCTCTCTCACAGCAATAGTAAAGAGTAACTGATACACTTGCCAAGCAGGCTAGGTTGACTGATCATCCAGCTCCCAGAATGCACTTGTCTCTTCTCTAGAGCTGGAATTACAAGCACACACTGCACGGGTTCTGGGGATGCACGAAGAGCAAGCCCATGAGGTGGGACTGTTCTTTGGGGGGTGGATAAGATGGGGGGAGCTGTTCAGCACGTTGGCATCTTCAGCAGACTTTGGTGGACTCGCAGTCTGACGAGTGAGGTGTGCCCTTCTCTTGATATGGTGTGTCCAGCTCCCTCAGATCCTGGCGTTGGACTCCACTGCTAGCCTGGACTAAGGACAGTATCAGAGAATCATAAGCAGAGTAAATCACGCTGGTTCCTCCTGAGGTACTGGATTTGAATTTATCAGCACCATGCAGACAACCTGCAGCACCTCCGTATGGAGAACTTTTCAGTTCAACGTAACTGGTCCCTTGAGCTGGTGCCGGGAGCAAGCCTGAGGGGTGAGGGAGGAGCACAGGGGGTCCATGTATGGGGAGTACAGAGTCCAGGAGTGAGGGGAGCACTCACGCCAACTCACCCACGGCCCGAGCACGGTGGCAGCAGCAGGATGCAGCCAGCCCTCGCTGTCCTCGTCTGCTGTCACCACACGGCGAGAGAACCCATCACCTCGGACACCTCCCTCCTGGTTCTGAACAGAGGAGGGAGACGCGTGGGGGAGGTGCTCGTGGAGAGAGCTCTGCAGTCAGGTGGACTCGCCCCTCCTCCAAGCCTTCTTCGTGAGGGGTGCAAGGTGGCAGTGCGTGCTCTCTTGATCGTTAGAAAGATGGAGACATTCGTGACACACCTGGGAAGGCTGCAGTAGCTGGCAGCTTCCATGTCAGTGGCTAGACCCATCTGCCTTTTCCCGTCTTCAAAGATTTTCTTCCCATTTAAATGACAGTACACCAAGTATTTCCAGTGTGTTAGCAAAATGATTTGTCCTCACTTCTCATGCGCTTCAGGGATGCTTGTTATAAATGGACCATTTTTTTTAACCCATGACAAGCGCACAGCTGTGAGATGCATCAGGGCAGTAGATCTCCCTTCACTTCTCATCTGTAGTTCTCTAGTGACTTCACGAGATGACTGCTGTTCCGTCTGTCCATGTGAACATGTGCTGCATGTCCTGTCTAGTACTGCGCTGTGTGCATGCTGTGTGCAGGCATGTGTGCTGCATGTATGCTGTGTGCAGGCATGTGTGCTGCATGTATGCTGTGTGCAGGCATGTGTGCTGCGTGCATGTTGTGTGTGTGTGTGTGCTGTGCATGCTGTGTCTAGGTACTTGTGTAGTGTACATGCTGTGTGCATGCATGTCCGCTGCATACTGTGTGTAGGTACCTGTGCTGTATACATGCTGTGTGCGGGCATGTGTGCTAGATGTATGCTGTGTGCAGGCATGTTTGTTGTGTGCATGTTGTGTGTGTGTGTGCTGTATACATGCTGTGTCTAGGTATGTGTGTCGTATGCATGCTGTGTCTGGGTGTGCATGCTGTATACATGCTGTATGCAGGCACACGTGCTGCATGCATGTTGTGTCTGTGTGTGTGCTGTATACATGCTATGTCTATGTACCTGTGCAGTGTACATGCTGTGTGCAGGCATGTGTGCTGCATGCATGTTGTGTGTGTGTGTGCTGTATACATGCTGTGTCTAGGTATGTGTGTCGTATGCATGCTGTGTCTGGGTGTGCATGCTGTATACATGCTGTGTGCAGGCACACGTGCTGCATGCATGTTGTGTCTGTGTGTGTGCTGTATACATGCTATGTCTATGTACCTGTGCAGTGTACATGCTGTGTGCAGGCATGTGTGCTGCATGCATGTTGTGTGTGTGTGTGCTGTATACATGCTGTGTCTAGGTATGCGTGTCGTATGCAGGCTGTGTCTGGGTGTGCATGCTGTATTCATGCTGTGTGCAGGCACATGTGCTGCATGCATGTTGTGTGTGTGCTGTATACATGCTGTGTCTATGTACCTGTGCAGTGTGCATGCTGTGTGCAGGCATGTGTGCTGCATGCATGTTGTGTGTGTGTGTGCTGTATACATGTTGTGTCTAGGTATGTGTGTTATATGCATGCTGTGTCTGGGTGTGCATGCTGTATACATGCTGTGTGCAGGCACATGTGCTGCATGCATGTTGTGTGTGTGTGCTGTATACATGCTGTGTCTAGGTATGTGTGCTGTGCATGTGTATCGAGGTGTGTGTGCTGTGTGCATGCTGCATCCAGGCATGTGTGCTGTATGCATGCTGTGTGCAGGTGTGTGTTGCATGCATGTTGTGTCTCCATGTGTGTGTTATATACATGCTGCGTCCAGGCATGTGTGCTGCATGCATGCTGACTGCAGATTGTATACATGCCTCAGTCAGACTATTTTACCTTATTTTAGTTCAAGTCATAAGATTTTGATGATGGGTAATGTGATGTGGGTAATTCATGGGCTCAGTCTCATCAACAGAGTGAATTTGGAATGTCTACTCAATAGTCTCCTTTGTGTAGGAGCAACGAGCTAAGCCCTCTGGGGTCTCTCTACTCCCTTGAGGCCAGCAGTCAGGCTGAGTGTTTCTGTGACCCGCCGGGAGGAATTCTCCCGGAGTCTGGATGGGGCCACAGGAGCTTTCTCTATATGACCCTCTTTTAGTTTCCAGACAGACAGGACTTTCTTTGATTTGCATCTCTACAGACGTGAAGACATGCTCTACTTTAGGGGTACAGTCTCGTCTCACTCATGGCACCTTTGATTATTGGGTTCACTGGGCGGCTTGAGTCCTGGTCACGTGAGCCCCTGCAGGCTTCTTGCATAGTAAGGGCCAGTCAGTGCATGAAGCCCCCTCGAGTAAGGCAGAGACAAATGCTTTTTCTTCTTATTCTTACAGTGTTTTTACAAATGGAAGATTATTTATTCCACCGATAAAAATTATCATACCCAAATTCAGCCTGTCGGATTGGAACAGCGTATTGGCTACAATTGGAGAAAAAGTCTTTCCTCTAGGAGGCGTTCGAAAGTAAGACTTGCTGGTCTGTGTTCAGGGATTGGTAGGGAGGGTTCGAGATGGCGTGGTTTGCTTTTGTAAGTGGAACGTGTGGGGTGTATGCGCTTCACAGTGTGCCGTGCTGTGTGTGTGTGCTGTGTATTCCTTTTAGTGTGTCTGTGTGTTGTGAGTGGGTGGTGCATATTGTGTGTGCACATGTATGCGTGTGGGTGAGAGTGCCCATGTCTGTCCTTGTGTGTGTGGGGGGTCTTTCTCCACCTGTCTCCACCATTTTTTTTTTATTTCAGCTCATACAAACTTATTAGGTACACCAGTTCCCTCCCTTCCTCCTCCTCCCCCCGTACCCCCTGCTCCCCCTTCCCACCCTTCTCCCTCCCCATCCCCCAGTGCCTCCCGCCCCAATTCCCAGAGAGTCCTTTCTTGTGCATGTCTGATTTTCTTCTGGGCCCTCCTCTCCAATGACGTACAAGGACCCAGTGGCCTTTTCCTGAACCCTTTCCCGTGTTCCCCTTAGGTATAGGAACACTGCTGTGGCTGCCAATCCTTTACCTCCAAGGCTCTTGGTGCCTTTAGCAGATGCTAGACTTTGTGAGGTCCACAGTGGGTTGGACGATGCGCAGGGCATGCAAAGTCCAATTATGATTGCTTCAGCCCTAACTAGTATAGAGTATCTTATATATCATTGCTCCTCCCATCCTTTTGCTCTTACACTCTTACCGCCCCCTCTTCCGCAAATTTCCCTGAGCTTCAAGATGGGGAGAGACTAAGCTGGCCTAGTTCTAGGTGGTTGATATAGAGTCTCTGAAGTTCTGGATTTCCACCATTATTTTTGAGACAGGGTCTCATTGGACCTGAAGTTCATGGATAGTTTTGAACCTTGATGTGATCAATTCGTGAAGCCCGGGGAAAAGTTTTAGCCCGGCGCATGTGGGTGTCTCTGTGCCCTGTGAGGGGTTGATGGTTTGAAATGCGAGTTGCCCCCCATGTCATGGTGGGAGCACGTGGTGAGCTGTTCACTTGCCAAGCAGAAGAGACGCCTGAAGCCCCTGTCCACGGTTCTAGGGGTCCGAGCTTCGGTCCTTAGTTTGCACCGCAGGTGCTTTGTCTGCTGAGTCATGTCCCCAGTTCAACAGTCACTTTCGTATTTGTATCTAACGTGACGCCATCTCATTGTTTTACTTAGAGCTGAAGCTCAGAATTTAATGAATGAAACCTTTGTTAAATATACCAAATGATGAGCACTTGCCAAAGAGCCTTGAGCAGAATCTTTGGGTCATTATGAAATATCCATTTTGGCTGAAGAAATGGCTCAGGGGTTAAGTCTCTGTCTCACAAGCAGAAGGTCCTGAGTTTGAAATGCGAGTTCAGATCCTGGATCCCATGTAAAAACGCCAGGTGGAAATAGCAGCGGCCTGCACTTCTGGCCCTGAGAGGCAGAGCCTGGGAACTCCAGAGCAAAACAAGCAGGAGGTAGCACCATCCGGGGCCCTCCCACAGTTACTTTTAGTCCTCCACACAGTGCCCCCGAGACAGACAGACAGACAGACAGACAGACAGACAGACAGACACACACACACACACACACACACACACACACACACACACCCATTTTTTGCTAATAAATCCAAATTGTTTCTAAAGTATTGTTATGATAATTTAAGCCAATCTGTTGAATTTAGCTTCTCTCAGGTGAGATTAATTGAATACCAAAGGCTGTGTGCAGAGCCTCCACACATCTGCACCTGATTAAAAATGTGCTTTAACCATTAAGATCAGGCATTGGAAGGTCGGGAGAGCTGTCCAGCCCCCTGTCTGTGGCTCCCTGCCCGCGTGGCCCCCGCGTGGCCCCCTGCCCACATGGCCCCCTGCCCTTGGCCCCCTGCCCGCGTGGCCCCCTGCCCTCGGCCCCCTGCCACTCTGCATGGCGTGCTTGTGGGAAGTGTTTCCTTGCGGCCACGTGCAGCAACACCTCAGGCAGGAAGAGTCCCACGCATGCGTTGCCGTGGAATCCGCTCCCATCTCTTCTGCACTCGCAGGCTGTTCACGATGGACGGACATCTTCTGGACAGCTCAAAGGATTTGCAAGACAACAATTTTTACGTTGCTGCAGGACTAGAGATTTTCAAGCCCTTCCCGTACTGGAGGTCTCCTCGGGTCCCCAGTGAGATCCAGCAGTGAGTACGACTTTTCTCCCTGGGTGTGGTCAACAGTCTCCCTAGGACTTCTTGACGCTGTGTCCAGTTCAGGTGCAGTAGAACTTGATGCTCTTGTATCTGCTAACACATTGCATGCAGACATATCTGCTAACCTTTGCAGTGCACATCGGGCATGCAGACATATCTGCTAGTACATTGTTTGCAGTGCACATCGGGTGTGCAGTCATATCTGCTAGCACATTGTTTGCAGTGCACATCGGGCATGCAGACATATCTGCTAACACAGTGTTTGCAGTGCACATCGGGCATGCAGACATATCTGCTAGCACAGTGCAGTGCACATTGGGCGTGCAGACATATCTGCTAACATTGTTTGCAGTGCACATCGGGCGTGCAGACATATCTGCTAACCTTTGCAGTGCACATCGGGCATGCAGACATATCTGCTAACATTGTTTGCAGTGCACATCGGGCGTGCAGACATATCTGCTAACCTTTGCAGTGCACATCGGGCATGCAGACATATCTGCTAACACAGTGCTTGCAGTGCACATCGGGCATGCAGACATATCTGCTAGCACATTGTTTGCAGTGCACATCGGGCATGCAGTCATATCTGCTAGCACAGTGCAGTGCACATCGGGCATGCAGTCATATCTGCTAGTACATTGTTTGCAGTGCACATCGGGCATGCAGTCATATCTGCTAACACATTGTTTGCAGTGCACATCGGGCATGCAGACATATCTGCTAGCACATTGTTTGCAGTGCACATCGGGCATGCAGACATATCTGCTAGCACAGTGTTTGCAGTGCACATCGGGCATGCAGACATATCTGCTAGCACATTGTTTGCAGTGCACATCGGGCATGCAGACATATCTGCTAACCTTTGCAGTGCACATCGGGCATGCAGACATATCTGCTAGCACAGTATTTGCAGTGCACATCAGGCATGCAGACATATCTGCTAGCACAGTATTTGCAGTGCACATCGGGCATGCAGACATATCTGCTAGCACAGTATTTGCAGTGCACATCGGGCATGCAGTCATATCTGCTAGCACAGTGTTTGCAGTGCACATCGGGCATGCAGTCATATCTGCTAGCACAGTGTTTGCAGTGCACATCGGGCATGCAGTCATATCTGCTAGCACAGTGTTTGCAGTGCACATCGGGCATGCAGACATATCTGCTAACCTTTGCAGTGCACATCGGGCATGCAGTCATATCTGCTAGCACAGTGTTTGCAGTGCACATCGGGCATGCAGTCATATCTGCTAACATTGTTTGCAGTGCACATCGGGCATGCAGTCATATCTGCTAACAGTGTTTGCAGTGCACATCAGGCATGCAGACATATCTGCTAACAGTGTTTGCAGTGCACATCGGGCATGCAGTCATATCTGCTAGCACAGTGTTTGCAGTGCACATCGGGCGTGCAGACATATCTGCTAACAGTGTTTGCAGTGCACATCGGGCATGCAGTCATATCTGCTAACATTGTTTGCAGTGCACATCGGGCATGCAGTCATATCTACTAACAGTGTTTGCAGTGCACATCGGGCATGCAGTCATACCTGCTAACACATTGTTTGCAGTGCACATCGGGCATGCAGTCATATCTGCTAGCACATTGTTTGCAGTGCACATCGGGCATGCAGACGATCTTGGGCATGGAGGGTGTGTTCTCCTTCAATGTACCCCAAGGAGAGTTGGGCTCCTGCTCAGTCCTTCCCCTTCTCCCTGGGATATGTGGTCTTAGAGGTCAAGGGCTGAATGAGCAATGTGGTTTCAGAGCCTGCAGCCCACAGCAGCCTGCCGCTCTGTGTTTGGTTTGCTTTCCCACATCTGAACCACAGTACCGCACTTCGGCATGGACAAGGAAAAGGATTTGGGGTCTCACACAACCTCTGGACACAGCCAGGAGGGACCCAGAGCTGACGGAGTGGCTGTAGCACCAGGGGACTAGGAAGATGGGCGTGGTGGTGGGGAAGCCCCTCCTCTTGCTCCCCGGAGAGCAAGCTCGTCCTTCGCTCCTCAGGGCGGTTCCTGCAGCTGCCTAGACCTCACCGAATGAGCACGTGTGCTATGAATCCCGAGTGCGGGTCCTTGGCGCGTCCAGGGCCCGCAGACACGCGCCGTCCATAAGTGTCTTGGGAGGTGGGCAGGGGCCTGGCTCCACTGGTGCCCTGTTCTCTTAGGTCCTGCCCACACCCAGTGTTTGCAGTGCGGGTGCTGCGGGGCCGTGCAGGACCCCAGCGTCTTCCCATGGTTACGTTAGATGCAGAACATGTTGTCTTGTGAGAGACCCCTGGAGCCGCCGCCCCCATGCTTGTGAGGACCAGTCAGCGGTGAGACAAGAGGGGCTGCGGAAGGCTGCGGGGGTCCCGTCCCAAGCATGGCCCCTGTGCTCCTTTGGGGGCTGGAAACCCAGACAGAGTGGAGAGGGCAGGGGACTTAGAATTACAGGGAAAAGGTGAAACCAGGTCAACGGTCCAATGAGGTAATGGATTTAAAAGCACTTTTCAAAATAGAAAACGGTATAAATGCTTATTGCTAAAATATAACAAACTTTTCTTACATATTTAAAAACCTTTATTTACGTAAAAAAAAACCTCGTTTGCTTTTAAAAGCATTAGCAGGAGAGAAAGAAGGAGAAAGGTGTGTTGTACGTCTTCGCAGATTCAGTGCGGGGGGGGGGGCTTCCTGCTCTCTGGAATTGAAGCTCAATGTCCTTGTAAACGAAAGAGGAAAGCAGTTAAAAGGTCCCCAGAGCTCATAGTCTGTGGAGAAAGGGGGGGCCGGGAGAGAACAGGAGGACAAGTCATAAACTTAATGTGAGTAGCGCAGGGTTGAGAAGCCCCCTCCACTCTCCGCCCCCTTCCTCACCTTTCTCCCTTCCGCACCTTTACGCCTGCATGGAGCCAGCAGGGGCTTGTGCATCTCTCTTGCTGCACTGCTTAGACACAGGTGTCAACTTGATAACTGAAGGCTGAGACTTGGGGCACAGCTGTGCAGAATTAAAAGTTAAGCCCGTGGGAGGTTACCTAGGCGATGCGCCACCCCGTGGCAGGCATGGGGGAGAGTTTCAGAACTTGCAGTCTGACGGGGAGAAGCTCTGGCCCTCCCCAGCATGTCGTGCCCCCGTTTGCTCCGCTCCGGACGTTTGTAGGCGCTTCCGCCCAAGCTGGACTAGGAGCTGTACCCAGAATTGTAAGTGAAGCACCCCTGGTCCCTTCGGCTGTTTGTGTATTTGTGTGATATCTGCTTAGGAGCGGCAGGCCAGAGTCACAGAAGTCCACTCTACTCACAGGTCGCTGCGGTGCTCCCGGCGCGGCGCAGGTAGCAAAGCTTGTCTGGTGTGCCCTGCAGCTGCTGGGTGGAAATCTGGGCCGGTCTCCAGAGCTCCGTGTCTGGCAGGGTGGGGGCAGCGAGGGGCGCGTGAGGTTTGGCTCTCAGCTCGGCAGTGGACAGCACCCTGTGTCCTCACTCAGGCCCCGCTGGGCACTGAGCAGCAGGCTTCACCCAGGGGTGGCGAGAGGTGCATGAAGAGTAGCGGCACCCCTCACCCCAGCATCCCCCCAAACCTCTCAGGAACACAGCCAGTCTCCCCTCCCCCCGCTGACTTCCCAAGGGCCGTTAACTGGGGAGGCCTCTCTGTGGGTCTCAGCGGACACCGGAAAGGCAGAGATTTCCTGAGACCCTGCCACCCTGGGCCAGGGACCACCCCTAATAACATGGAGCCCACCTGGCTTCCAAGGGTCCCTAGGTCCTTCTGCAGCTGAGCCAGGAGGTGGCTGTGGCCTGAGTCCTGGGTCCTCTGGGGACGGCAGACAGTGCCTGGTGAGGGGCGCCTCCTCGGGGTGTGGAGACAAGGGGGTGGACCGAGGACAGGTGACGACCCGTGCTCCTTTGTCTTTCAGGAGGTTTGCACACATTGAGGCGTACCCACAGAGGAAGAAAAAAGTAAGTTGTAAAGAAAAGTGACCTCTGTTACCGATCTTCTGGCGTCTCCACCCTTGCAAGACATGTCTCATGTCCAGAGCCCGACTGGCACGCGGCTTCCTGGCACAGGTCAGAGCCCCGCCTGCGGGAGAGGGAAGAGGAGGGTAGACTTGTAGAGCTCACGGCTAGAGCAGGGAGCCACCGCAGATGTCTGTGCGCCGCTCAGGAGGCGCGAGGAGGAGCTGGGAGCTCATGGAGGAGAGGGGGGACGCCTCTGGGGACGACTGTCGCTGAGCCAGGTGAGGAGCCGGCTCACTTTCCTCCCTCCTCCCTCCTTCTCTTCTTCCTCCCTCCCTTCCGCTCCTTCTCTCCCTCCTCTTCCTCCTCCCTCTCCCTCCCTCCCTTTTCCCTCCTTTCTCCCTCCGTCCTCCTCCTCCGCCTTCCTCCCTTCTTCCTCCCTTCTCCCCCTCCCCCCCCTCCTCCTTCCCTCCTTCTCTCCCCACTTTCCCTTCTCTGTCCCTTCCTCCCCTCCTTACTTTCCTCCTTCCATCACTCTTTCCTTCCTTCCTTCCCTCCTCTCTGTTCCCCTCGCCCTTCCTCCCTTCCTCCTCCCTCCCTCCCTTCCTTTTTCCATCATTCTCCCTCTCTCCCTCCTCCCTCCATCCCTCCTTCCCCTTCCTTCCTTCCTCCATCACTTTTCCTTCTCTCCCTCCCTCCCTTCCTTCATCACTCTTTCCTTCCTTTCCTCCCTCCTTTCCCCTCTCCCTCATTCCTTTCCCTTCTCCCTCCCCCTTCCCTCGCTTTCTCTTCTTCCTCCTCTTCCCATCTCTCTTCCTCTCTCTCCCTTCCTTCACCCCTCCTCCCCATCACACTCCCCCTCTCCCTCCCTCCCCTTCTTTCCCTCCTTGTCCCTTTCTCCTTCCTTCTGTTTTTCTCCTGTCCTTCCCTCTTCCTCTCAAAATAAATCATTGCTAATAATAAATGTTCTGATTATTTAAAACTTTCAAAAGTTGTCTTTAAGGCATGTTTGCAGTGCAAGGAGGGTCACACCCAGCATGTAGACGAGACCTTCTGGTATTGGTGGGATTTGTGCTGAGCTTGTCCTGAGGCCAGTTCTGCTAAATCTTGCTTTTTTAAAAAAATTATTTATGTGAGAGAAAGAGGGGGGAGAGAGCGAGAGCGCATGGACATGGGTGGGGTCAGAGGCAGCCTTCAGAAGAACCGTCTCCCCCTTCCACCTTGTGGGCTTCAGGGTGACCAGGTCAGCGGCAGGCACTGCGTCCCCGGCCACCCTGTCAGATCAGCCCTGCGCTCCTGCTTTTCTCTTCTCTGAGCACAAGTTCAGCTTCAGGATCGTTCTGTGGTGACGGTCACCGTGTGTTGGGAGGCATTTTTAAATCCCCATCTTGTGTATGTGTGTAGGGTGTGTGGGCGTGTGTGCTTGTGTATGTGTGTAGGGTGTGTGTGCATGTGTGTTTGTGTATGTGTGTAGGATGTGTGTGCGTGTGTGTTTGTGTATGTGTGTAGGGTGTGTGCATGTGTGTTTGTGTATGTGTGTAGGATGTGTGTGCGTGTGTGTTTGTTGTGTGTGTGTAGGGTGTTGGTGTGTGTTTGTGTAGTGCGTAGGGTGTGTGGCGCTTGTGTATGTGTGTAGGGTGTGTGCGTGTGTGTTGTGTGTAGGTTGTGTGCTTGTGTATGTGTGTAGGTTGTGGCTTGTGTATGTGTGTAGGGTGCGTGTGTGTTTGTGTATGTGTGTAGGGTGTGTGCGCGTGTGTGTTTGTGTATGTGTGTAGGGTGTGTGCGTGTGTATGTGTGTAGGGTGTGTGCTTGTGTATGTGTGTAGGTGTGGTGCGTGTGTGTGTGTATGTGTGTAGGGTGTGTGTGCGTGTGTGTTTGTGTATGTGTGTAGGGTGTGTGTGCGTGTGTGTTCGTGTATGTGTGTGGGGGTGTGGCACGTGTGTGTTTGTGTAGTGTGTAGGGTGTGTGTTTGTGTATGGTGTAGGGTGTGTGCTTGTGTATGTGTGTAGGGTATGTGCACATGTGTGTTTGTGTATGTGTGTAGGGTGTGTGCGCATGTGTGTTTGTGTATGTGTGTAGGGTGTGTGCTTGTGTATGTGTGTAGGGTGTGTGCGCATGTGTGTTGTGTATGTGTGTAGGGTGTGTGCGCATGTGTGTTTGTGTGTGTGTAGGGTGTGTGCGTGTGTGTGTGTGGTGTGTGCGCATGTGTGTTTGTGCATGTGTAGGGTGGTGTGTTTGTGCATGTGTGTAAGGTGTGTGCTTGTGTATGTGTGTAGGGTGTGGCTTGTGTGTGTGTAGGTGTGTGCGCGTTGTGTTTGTGTGTGTGTAGGGTGTGTGCGTGTGTGCTTGTATATGTGTGTAGGGTGTGTGCGTGTATGTTTATGTGTGTAGGGTGTGGGCGTGTGTGTTTGTGCATGTGTGTAGGGTGTGTGCGCGTGTTTGTGCATGTGTGTAGCGTGTGTGCGCATGTGTTTGTGTATGTGTGTAGGGTGTGTGTGTGCGTGTGTAGCATGTGTGCATGTGTGTAGCGTGTGTGCATGTGTGTAGCGTGTGTGCATGTATGTAGTGTGTGTGCGCGTGTTTGTGCACGTGTGGGCGAGCGTGGGGTTGGGAATCATGCTCACCTGCTTTTCTACCTTATTGTTTTGAGGCACAGTCTTCAATTGAACCCCAAGCTCACCTTTCAGGTGTTCTGGCTGGTCGGCTTGCTGTGGGGAAGCCCAGATTCTGGCTTCCCAGGCTGGCATTCCAAGTGGTTGGCCACCCATCTGGCATTTTACATGGGAACTGGGATCTGAACTTCAGTCCCTTTGCTTGTGCCGCAGTGCATGAACTGCAGAGCACCTCCCAGAACAGAGGCTGTTGTTCAAATTTCATTTTCCACAGGAGGAAAACCCAGCCTCAGTAGTGTGCTCACCGCAGATACCAGGGGACAGGGGTCTTCAGCTTGACATTTAAATGGCAAGCAGAGTTCGAGAGAAGTATCCATCTGTACACTTGGCTGAATTTACTGCCAACACTTGAATTAGAGGAGGGGAGAGACGAAGACCAGTGCTGCCTGTCTGACCCCTTTGGGACGCGAGGGTTGCTGGTGGTACTGTTTTC
>JALPQD010001045.1:31629-50996 GCA_023101885.1 Typhlomys cinereus | reverse complement strand
CATTTTAAGTACAGCAGAATTAACCCACTATCTCGCACACGGCTGCCTGAGCCGGCATTCTCAAAACAACCGATGCTCCGTGGTTCAGAATCATGTGTGAATAATCCACTGCAAGCACCGTACTGGACAATGACGATACAAACAACAAAAGTAGCTTCTGGTCTTAACTGCAGAGACCTGGGCTCCAGAGAATGCCCGCAGCTACCCGAAAGGCTACTTAAGCATCGTCTCTACCCCAAGGAATTTCTGTGTGAGACTGGACGGCCCTCAGCGAGCTCACCCAGAGCAGCGCCAAGCAGCAGGGAGAAGCAGAAACATATGCTGTTAATTATACAATGCACATCGGTCTTAATTACTCAAAAGGCATGTTGGGTTAAATTTCTCAGGTTCTGTTGATTTATTTTGAACCACTGGGATTGGACCTAGGGCCCCGCCCATGCTGGGCAAGTGCTTAAGGCACATGCCAGACCTGTTCGTGAGCTCACCCTAGAGCACGCTCCGACCTTGAACTTGGGCTTCTCCCTCTGCTTTTGAACTAATTGCATTTCTAGGTTTTAAACTAACGCATGTGCCAAAGCTCTTGGGGTCCTTGGTGGTACTTCCAAGGACAAGGGTCCCCAAGATCAGTCTGAGCGGGGGTCTCTCCTCACGGCGAGTGAAGAGAACAGGGGCCTGCGGCTGCCCCGAGAGGCTGAGGTGGGATGCTCGCTCCTCAGTGTGGGCGTCCCAGGAGCCAGCGAGGAAGAGCGGCAAAAACACTGAGAACGAAAGGCTGCAAAGACCCTCGAAGCACGGCCAGCTGTGCCCGTCGAGCCCAGGGCGGCTGCGGACACGAGACTGGAGGCTGGCGCCCAGCAAGGGCCATGGTGCGGAGGGGCTCACAGGGCTGGAAACCTGCGCAAAGTCCTAAAAGATTATAAATGAATTTAAAATATTGATAAATAAAAAAATTTTTTTACACGGCGGCTGGAGAGATGAAGGCAAAGGCAAAGTGCTGCAGGACCTGGGTGGCTGCCCAGGCCTCAAGGAACAGCCGCGCACCAGCCAGGCAGAGGGGCAGATCCGCAGGCCTCAGGAACAGCTAGCCCAGCCTCGGGGGTCCTTACAGAACGAGAGGCCCTGCCTCGAAAAACAAGACGCACGGTCCCTGAGCAATGAATGACCCCGGAGCTGACCCCCACCAGAGGCTCCGCAACATGCCCATCACGTGCACCTGCAGACAGACAGACCTGTGAGCTAGGCACGCGCATGTGCACACGTGTTGGACGTGGTTAGGAAATGTAGGTGCTTTTGTGTGGCAGCTTCACCAGATATATCTGGATCCTTCTAGCGTCTTCTATGACAACTTTAAACCTCCAAGGCCTAAAATAAACACAGCTGCAATCCCCAATCTACCATCTGCAGAGAGACTCTGCAGACGCCTGGGTCTTTCCTTCGGGAAAAGGAAACAAGAGATGTGCCTACTAAGCTGTTCTCCATTGTCTTTATCCAGTCATTTAATTTCTAAAAATCCGACTGTTCGAATCTTACATCACAAAGTGGCAGAAGTGCTGCACTCTGGCCTCCGAGGCACACCTGCCGCGGCCCCCTGCCGCATGCCTGCTACCCACTTGATTCTGGGGTGCTTGGTGAGAGGCAAGTCAGACGACGCAATCCACATCTGATTTATCATCACGCTGCATCGAACCTGACGCAGGTCTTGTTACCTGGATATGCACCAGACTCATTTGTGGAAGACATTTGGGATTATCTTAAGACCTCTCAATTGTACAAAAAAAAATCACTAAGATTTTTAAACTGCTGTTGAAATTAAGAGATGCTTGTTTATAGGGGGTCTCGGGCTCAGGAGCTCGGTTTGTGTATATATTCGAGAAAAGGAAAAAGAACACATCGGTGCTATGGTGTGCAGGCGGAGGTCAGAGGACAACTTGTGGAAGTGAGTTCTTTCTTACTCCACATGGGCTTCCAGGGACCACACTCAAGGCATCAGATGTGCGAGCAGCTGCCTGACTCACTGAGCAGCCTCTCCAGCCCTCACTCTGGTTTCTGATCCAGGGTCGCCGGTAGCCCTGGCTGGCTTCAAACTCGCCTGTAGCCGAGGTTGACCTGGCACTTGTCTCACAGTTCTCAGCCCCAGGACCCTCGTGACTGCTCCAGCACCCAGCTCAGTCAGCACTGCAGCACGTAGCGCAGGGGACGCGCGCGCCTAGCAGTGACAGTCAATGTTGAGAGAAAAACTCCCAGGTGGCGGGAACACGTGCAAATGAGGGTTTTCTGCAGCATCTGTACCTGACTTACAGATGCAGCTCGGGGCTGGCAAAGCTCAGATGCCCTGTGCCTGCCATATGAACCCGTCTGGCGAGACATGTAGTGATGCCAACCAAGATGTACATTTGCTTCTTTGTGTAACCGCGACTCGCTTTAGCAGCCTGTCTTTTCCTATACCTTCCACGCAAGCAGAAAGATGTAGCTTTATGTCTAAGTCTCTTTCTGCGCTGCATGGACCCTCGCGCCTTCAGCACCATGGGACCACGCTACGGACCAACAGACATGAACAAAAATTGAGTGACACTGTCTACCCACACACACGGGTCAGAACTGCACGGCTGCGGGCCCACAGCCTCACCCCTCGGAGGAGGTTGCCAGCATTTGGAAAGGCACGTAGGGTTGAAAAAAGGACCCGACCACCTCATCTGTCAAGCGAAGCACCCACAACTGCCAAGCATCTCTCCTCTTCCCGTTTCTGATTTTCTTTCCTCTAAGCGACTCATGGGAAGATATTTCCCCTGTAAATGCAGCTGTCGATTTAGGGTAACTAAGTAATAAATTCCCCTTGCTCATAGTGCCAAGCCATCAGCCATCAAGGTCTCTCATTCAGCCTTCCCAGAAGTGAGAATGGAAAATGCCAGTTTTTATGTCCAAAAATCGTATTTATGACCAAGTCTAAGTGACTGAAACATAGGCCCCAGCCCACGTGATGCCTTACAGAAGCGTCATAAATGGATCCAGTGTATCTCATCACTTAAGCTAATTCATGCATTTTACTTACAGAGACATCTCTATCCATCATAAGCAAAACCAAGCAAAGACAAATAATTGCTTTCTTGTAGCAACGCGAGGGCTTGTGCTTTGAGTGGCCGCATTTTAATACAAATCCATCGTCCCGAGCCTACGCTGACCATCCACGCGGAACAGAAACACCCGGCAGGGCTGAACTGGGGATGGGGGGTGCCGCTGAGAAGCGAGGTGCTCCCCTGCTCCTGCCAGGCGGAAGTTCTCCAAGGTACCCCCATCTGCTCGTCCCTGGGGAAGCAGAGGCTGACACTCCTTACGGAGAGCTTGGCTCGCAGCAAACCCTCAGCTGTCTCTGCAACGGCCGGGAGACGGTCTGAAGTGAGAACTTACCTCACAGTCTGAAAATCAACTTCCCGGAACAGACAACACGGGCTCAAGGACTGAACGGCGAGGCAGCAGGCGAGCTCACCCTCCTCCCTAAACATCAACCCTGGGGCACATCTGAGAGTCACAGAGCCCACGCAGCCTCCACCAGCCAGATACCAGGCTGAGATAGGAAGACGGGGGGCAGGGGTGCGAGAGCCCTCCCAAGCGCTAACAGGCCAGGACACGCATGCAGCCAGGTCAGGCCCCACCTATGCTGGGAAGGAACTCAGGATCCAGTGGGGAGCAAGAGAAGGGAGAGAATCGAGTCTCAAATCAGAGAGCAGGCATCAAACACAGAGCGTGGAGGGGGGGCACATGTGAGATCTGACCTGCGGCTCGGGGGCTCCCTACCATTGTCGTGGCTAAGACCCCGCATCTCCCTCTGAGAGCTCTGAAGTCTAAAGCTTCCATGAGCACAAGACTGCCTCTGTGGCTTCTTGAGCACAAGACTGTGTCCGTGGCCCACGGTGGGAAGAGACGGGCAGCTCCACGCCTGGTTTGCAGATGAACGTGGCGTGGAACCACTTACTCCTGAGCCGGGGCGAAGCACCGACTTCAGGTAAAGGGACAAAGCTTTCTTTTAACCTGGAGCCAAATGGGTCGTCTAAGCACAGACGAGCCTCAGCCTTACTTTCTAGAGCCATGTGGTTCTCAAACATTCCATCACGTAATAGCTAATTTCATCGTGAACCTCAGGATTATCGATGACTCTCACTTGGCTTTCAAGTCTCGGGTGTCAATCAATACTGACCCCGTCTCTAAGGGAAGCAATAAAACACTTAGCTGCAATGACTGTGGCATCATGATAATAGAGAGGAAAAAACAGTAAGGACGGGACACGGGTGATGCATCTTAAAAATCAATTTAAAAAATCAATGCCGCTCTCATTTTGACACACAAAAACCCTGAGTCAGAAACCACGCTGGTTAAAAATTTCTGGCATGTTAATTAAACAAACCCTCTGCTGACTGACACGAGTGGGCCACAGCTGGGATTGCAGACCCATCTTACTACAGGGAGAGGAAGGGGAAGGGGCGTGCCCGACTTCTGACCTTGCCACTCAGTAAGAACATGAAGTCACTGAAGTCTCGTTCGTGTTAATGGGTGTAAACCACTACTTTGATGGCCTGGGAAAGGCCGATCACTTCGCAGTACACGCTGCTTTCTTACCTGGCTCAGCTCAGGTGGATGCCTGGCTTCCCCGAGCCGCTCCGCACAGCCACAGCTGGGAGAAAACTGAGCCTCTGGCTGCAGAAACCTCCTCCCCACACGTGCACGGCACAGCTTTGGTGAGCCGCGATAACGAGACAGTGAAAAGCAAGAGAATGGTTGTCTTCTCTAATAACATAACACCTCCACAGTGCCACCAACATAGACAAACTAGTTCTGTGACTACTGTGCCCCAGTCGCCTGGAGTAATTCCAACCTCGCTGCCATTTTGAAGTCGAGGTCAAGCACCATGAAGCATTAATGACTGGAAACCACGAGAGAACAAATCCCTCTTCTTACTCCAGGTCTCCTCGGCTTTCTTTAGGAGCAGGTTTTAACCAAGTTCTTGGCAGGGAAATGAGAGACACCTGAGCAAAAATACACCCAGGACCAAGGCCCTGAGCATGGCAGCACCAAGGCCCTGAGCAAGCGGGGAACGCCGAGCTACTCCACAGCATTGCTGAAGGGCAGCGGCGCTGGAGGGACGGTGGGGGACGGGAAGGGAGAGGACAGGAAGAGCCCGAGCTAGGCAGGCAGCAGTGAAACTGAAACCGTGTCGGCACCATGTCTCCAGAGAGTCCATTCATGGAACAAAGACAAAGGGCTGGAAAATGAGGGCCACATCGGGTCAGAAAATAACCTTAAGCAAGTACGGCAGCCGGGCATTTCCTCCAGAGGACTGTGGCCAGCACCCCATTCAAACACGTCAAGCAGCGGGGGCCAAAAAAGCACGCAGCTGCACGGCAGGACTGGACGCCTCACCTCGCTCGCTCGCTCGGTTCAACGGCCCAGCACTGTATCGGTCATCTCAGAGCTGGATGATTAAATTATAAATTTAAAACAAAATATATTATATATATAAATGATATCAATTATAAACTGACTGTTCATCGTGTAAAAGACAGAAACAACACCCCTTAGAAGGAACTTTCCATAAACTCAAGCTCATGGTAAATAATCTGAAAATTAACTCACAATACTTCACTGTCAGATCAGACCAGAGGGAAGATTCTAGAAGATTCTAGAATTGTATTGTATTCTGAAAATTTAGGTTTTAGGCATTCAGGTTTTTAAATACAAGTGACAAGTATGGGTGTGGGAGGGTGGACATAAGTTGCAAGTATCTCTGAGAATATATTTGGTAGTGTGTGTACGTTTGTATATGTGGGTATGTGCATATGTGTGTGCATGCGTGTGTGAGCATGTGCCTGGGTGTGCGCATGTGGGTGTGTGCTGTGTGTGTAAAGTTACAAGTATCTCTGATAACATATTTGGTAGTGTGCTGTGTATGTGTGTGCATGCGTGTGTCAGGTTCCAAGTATCTCTGAGAGTATATTTGGAAGTGTGTGTGTGCATGCATGTGCACACGCGTGTGCCTGCAAGATTGCAAGTATCTTTGAGAATATACTTGTCAGGAGCATGAGCGCCACCCTTGTGTTGCTCAGTAATTTCCTGCTTCCTGTCCCGACGTGCTGGGTGCGAATGCTGCAAAGACAGCCGAGACCAGCTGTTTCCTGTCAGGCTGCGAACATCTAACCCGTGGGGCTGGGCAGGCTTATGCTACCTCCAGCACATCGGAGGAGCCCTTGATGTAATTATACACGGAGCCTTAATAAAACTTACACAGTGTGCCCCAAGAAGTGAAAGACCATCTCATAAAGGGGTGGGTGCAAACACTAAGAATCTTAGGTGTTTTTTTAACTGATAGCACTTATTTCCACCAAAATTACACTTTATTTTGAAGCCACTAAAAAAGATGCATAATTATCTTTCCATTGTCAGGGCTCTATGCACCTGAAACGTGTCGCTATGGCAACCTTGGTGCTTGGGCATCAGAAGAGATCAGTGTCTATGTCTCAACACACGATACAAAGCCAAGACCCTCACACCACAGCTGTCCAGCTTCTGTCTAGAACGCCATTGCCTGCCAATCAGAGGGCGGCAGCAGGCTAATTCAGTGTCTGCATCCACACTTCAGAACTTCCGCTCAGATTTTCAAGGCTGCTGCTGGACGGCTTACTTCATCCAGCTCTTCCATGTACCCTTCAGTTTACATTACAGCCACAAAAATATGCCCGTGACAAGCCAGTGGAAGTTTGTTCAACACAGAAAATAAAACTGCTCCTTTCACCTTTGTTTGAATTCAAAAGTCAGAGCAGAAGGCTGTGGCGTCCTGGGAGAGCACCACACAGGTTGACACGTGACCAGCTCCATTTCAAACCAGTGAAACAGCCCAAAGCATGCTGGGAACAAAACCCAAACACTGAAAATAATCCTCAGTCAAGATTCATCAAGGTGAGAGATCAGGATCTCTGCTTTGCTTTGTTCAACTCTCTCTCTCTCTTTCTCTCTCTCTCTCCTCCCCCCCACCGCAGGGTCTTGCTATCCAGTCCTGCTGCAGGAAGGGGGTGGTCTTCCTGCTCCTCCCAAGGCGAGGATTACATGCCTGCACACCATGCCCAGTCAGCATCTGTTAAAATGGGCCTTAAGAAGCTTCTAAGGATTCAGCAACCTTCTAAGTATAACAGTCCCTTTGTATTTCTGTCTTTATATGCTATAAGTACTCTGTAATGTTACATTTTTATTTATAGATTAGAAACTTGATTTCCTACACAGTTTTGTAAAGAGCCCTCCTATTTTAAACCTTTTGAAGCAATAAAAATCCTTCTAAGGGAGCTGTTTCCCCCCTGTGATTTACCCACTGACAGGTCATCCCAGCCCTTAGGAAGTCTGTGCTGTCAGAGGCTGCCAGCACGGCCATCCCAGAGGAAACTCAGTGGCCACACACACACGAGGATGCAAAACGAGGAGGGAAACTGGCTGAAAGGAGACAGTTTGTAGTGGACCAGGAAGAGGACGGGACGGGTGATAAGCAGCGGCGAAAACACTTACTGAGTTCATTGTATTTATAGACGAAAGCACCAAAGGGTAGAAACAATAACTTTGTAAAAATGAAAAAGAACGTGGCACATAAAACCATAAGATCCAAATGGAAGCCAGTCTGAGCACTGTGCACACTGGAAGACAGGTTCTGGGCGGAGGGATGTGGTGCTCTGACCAGGTCACGTCGGTCTGTTTTGGCTGACCATCCCATTACATTCCCACATTTGACATTATCTTAAATCCCATGTGAGATGTAGAGGAAAACTCAGCTTCAAGCACAGTGCAAGGCGTGTTGAGCGCGCGTGCACCTGACGCTGAGGGGACACCAGCCACCTCGCAGGCCCCGACCGCCGAGGAGGGGCGGGACAAGAGAGAATCGCGTCCCTGGACTTCGCTGCAGCCGCCACGCGAGCCTTGGCGGAGGCCTCTGCTCAGGGACAAGCCTCGGGACTCGGAGCGTCTCCCCTTTTTGCAGCCAAGGACCCTGAGTCTCGGGGCGGCAAATCACTCACAGGCAGCAGCGCGGCCCAACGTCCGCCGCCCCTCGCGACGTCATCTTTGAAAGTCTTTCTGACTAAAAGGCAAGAGCAGGAGAACTGAGCAGCGGTGAACTCTCCAGAGGATGCCTGATGTGCTTCACACCAGCAGGGACATGGCTCAAGCTCGGCCCTTGCTGCGCGGCCGGGGACTGACCGCACAGGGCTCCCGAGGCGAGCGGACCACCCCGGCCTGAGCAAGGGAGCTGAAGACCAACGGCTAATTCCACACTGGGGAACAAAATGTTCACTACAAAGTTTAACAATGGCTTAGTCCAGTGAGCACAAACGCTGCTCCAGCACACATGCCGCATCCTCCCGGGACCATCAAATGCACCGTCTCGCCACGTCCCGCAGACACAGCCCGCAAGCATGCAGAACGCACGCTGGGGAGCCAGGCAGTGACCGTGTGAGAGATCTGATGACTTCACACGGGCGCCCGGAGAGTCCCTGGTAGGGCTGGCAGGAGACTCCAGGACCGCCACGCGGGACCCCCTGGGCATCATGACCTACGCGCAGGTGGCCGCTCCTGCTGCATCCACCCGTGCCCTGGGGATTCTCCAAGAACATGCTTAATAAACATGCATGTGCAGAACTGGAGGTGGATCACGTTCTCTCCAGTCCTGGGTTGGATTTACTGGGGAGAAACAAACTGTGACCCAAGGAGGAGGTGGGGTGAGACGCTATGGTGTGTCCCCAAAGCCACACAACTGGTAACTGACGCACCGCGTGTTCCCCTCTACACAGAGCTGCTGTCAGATACCAGCCTCTGCGTGCTTTGGATTGGGTAACTTTCCCTCACATTTTCATGCATGAAGCGATGAGCAGCCTTGTGGATCAAGGAATAAGCGAATTAAATTCTACACACTCAGACAGAAATCACCGTAGCTCCTGGTCATTGGAAAGGTGTCGGCAGACTTAGGACAGAGCTAGTGCAGTGCTAACTCGGCTGGAATTGCTGCCTGGCTGGAGCCTTGAACACTAGGAGAGTCTGGCTTCGACCCACACCTGGGGCAGGCGACAGAACCCTCTCGGTAGACAGCTGAAGCGGCAGGCGACACAGCCCTCTCGGCAGACAGCTGCAGTGAGAAGGCACAGCTGTCACTACAGCCTGAGGAACCCACGCCTACCTCCCCAGGGACCGGAGCTGGACCGCAGAGCCTGCAGGAACCGACCCGGAGGTCCGGCCTGGACACATCCTGGCCTGGGCTCTACTTGGCTTCACAGCAAAGTGCGCTGAGGTCTGACTGAAGTGGAGGCGTCTCCTCGCCACTGTTTGCTTGCTGACCTTGGGAACAGAGCTGGGTAGAGTGACGCACGGAGACCTTGTAGTCCTAAGGAGACCCCAACAGGACGTGCGGGTCCGTGGAGCATCCTGTGTCCCAAATGGCAAACACCCAACTAGTTTGTTGATACAAACCTTTCTTTCAATATCTTCATAAAGCCTTTCTTCTTCTTTTCCCTATTGTTGAAAGAATATATAGTGATCAAGCATCTGCAAGACGCTTCGGAAAATAAATCCCTCACCCCCCTCTCCTCTCCCTCCTCATCCAGGTCAATTCCTGCCGAAAGTATCACCGGGGGTTCACAAAAGTTCTGAGCCTGTTCTGACTGCTGCTCCGCCCTGTCCTCCCCTCCCGCGGCTCCATTCTGCTCAGCATCCTCCATGCTCTACAGCGCGCTCCATGTTTACGAACACACAGGCTCACATTCTGAACATGGGTTCCCAGCTAATGGTGCTGTGTGTGTGCAGAGCCTGACTGGAGGAAGCCCGTCACTACACCAGCTAGGGACCCAAACTCATGAGCTTGTGGGGACAGCTCACAATTAAACCTTGACAACACGGTTCAACGTGGGACTCAAACCCAGATTCCATCACTTTCTAACTATGACGCGGACAGGTTACGCTCCCCATACCGCGGCTTTTCCTCTACTTCAGAGTGTGTGGGTCTGAAAGGGGTCGACACCAATGTATGGCCCCCAGGGCACGCGGTGCCCCCTCCTGCCGTCAGCATCAACGAGGGAAGACAGCTACGGCAGTTCTCTGCAAACGCCCTCCTCAGTGACCAGCTACTAGTATCAGCTGCCTTGTGGAAGGTGGCTTGGAAGGCAGCAGCCAGTTGTGTCTGCACGTGTAGCTAGGACTCTCTAAGATAAGAAAGGTACATAGCTTGGCATGCCATGGGCATCCTGTCTATACGCGTTGCTGACCCAACCTTGTAATGTAAAAACTCCAAAACCTGCTGCCGAGTGTGGGAGAAAGGAAAACACTAAACTCTACAGAGGATTATAAGTGGTTGAACTCCAGCTCTGTTGGGATACTCTATTTCTAGGTAAGAGCCCACAGACTTTTGCACTAGCACAGATAAACTTCTTCTTAGAAGAGCAGCTCCCCCATATCTCCCATGCCCCCCAAACCCCTTGTCTGGGGCGGTCCTGCCACAGTCTGCAGACAGGAACTGGCATCTGGTTATTCCGCAACGCCGTCTGCACTAGAGATGTTCCGACTCTCTGTGCCGTCAGGCGCTTGCCTGTAGCCTGATGTTTCTAACAAGTCACAAGAGCAGATGCCAGAACATCTGGTCCACTGGGCACTCTGGTGACAGAGCGAGCTATGCAGGGTGGATTGGGACATGCGTGAGGACTTCCCACGGAACCAACAGCACCATCCTGATGCATGGTCCCGTGGGGGGGTCCCTTCACCCCAACTCTCCGTGATGCTCTGGGATCCAAGACAGCCACCTTGGTGGTTAGTCACACTCCAAGAATGGTCTTAACTCTGGGTCACATAAGAAGTTAAGCATAACCTGTGTCCCTCACTGAAAGTGGTCTCACACCACCGAAACGGCCAATGGTGGAAGCACTCCTTGGCAACCGTGATACCTCCTCTCTGGACCGTGTTAGACTCCCAAGCTCCTCTGGAGTGTTTGTGAAGTCCAACAACTTCCCAAGGACCTCTGCTTTCCTTGGGTGAAGAGCAGCTCTGGGGGCAGGGGCCGCTGTCCCACCCTAGAGACTGTTCACGTCCCATTCTGAGGGCACCACGTCAGATCACGCAAGGCCCCAGAGTTCACACACTCTGCCTGCCAAACCACCAGAACAAGAAACCTTGAAGAACATCTAGAGGCAGAACGTTGAAAGCAAATCCAAGGTCCATGTCTCTGCTGTGTGATCGTGTAAACTGTAAAGTACTTTCCATGCGTGTGCATCTGACAGATCAGTGAAGATCTGGACCCAGAGGACCATGGACCCACGCTGCCTACCTGAACGATGCTTCCAAATCACCTGGGCAGGAAGAGCAGCGCGTGCCGCCCCCCAAGCTATTGTCTGTAGACAGCGGGTCCCAGCCGATGCCCCCGAGACGCTAAAGACACAGCACGCAGGGTCTCCTCTGGCCCACAAGGAGCCGCTCAAACAGCGGTTGCTGCTGTGCCTTTGCGGTTCGTTGGGGGCATCTGCACTGACCAGACAGAAGTGTCGTGAAGGGTGATAAGGTCAGGCACAGACAGATTCCAATTGCCCTCATGACTCTGGAGAGCAAGAAACCTGATCCCAGCGGGTCCTCCTGGGAACGCACAGCTCCCACTCAGAAGGACCAGCCGTCTTACCGTCTAGCGTGAGATCGGCCCGGTGCCTCAGAGGACCAGGAGGTGGCCAGAGGCGACCAGGGGTGGCCAGGAGGCGACCAAGGGGTGGCCAGGAGGCGACCAAGGGGTGGCCAGGAGGCGACCAAGGGGTGGCCAGGAGGCAACCAGGAGGTGGCCAGGAGCAGTCAGGAGGTGGCCAGGAGGCGACCAGGAGGTGGCCAGGAGGCGACCAGGAGGTGGCCAGGAGGCGACCAGGAGGTGGCCAGGAGCAGTCAGGAGGTGGCCAGGAGGCGACCAGGAGGTGGCCAGGAGGCAACCAGGAGGTGGCCAGGAGCAGTCAGGAGGTGGCCAGGAGGCGACCAGGAGCAGTCAGGAGGTGGCCAGGATGTGGCTTGGACCCACCATAAAAGTAAAACAAACTCAATTTCCTCACCGGGCTGCCTTCAAAGTCGGTGATGTCACGTATCTCGTCGAGCTCTTTAAAACGATTTCATCCTGGTTCCTGGGGAGAACGTGCAGGCTCATTATCCACTGTCAGTTCCTCAGAGTGTCTGCACTGTCCACCTAGGCAACGACTCTTTTCAACAGCACTTAGGACTTCAGTAGGATCAACGCCATGGGTGAGGCGTGTCCTCTCCTACCTTCCAACCAAATGCAGGTTCCTTGCGACTGCACTGGGGAGTGACGAGACCCAAGGGGGGTCACCCCCAGCGGGACTGACCCTCCTCTCCCGGGTGTACCCCCAGGGACGGACCCTCCTCTCCCGGGTCCACCCCCGTGGAGCTAATGCTGTGCGCGAGTGGGTTCATCCTCACCCTCTCTCTTGCCCTCACCCGCCATCACATGACAACACAGAGGGTTACAGCTCAGTGGCTGTCATCTGACCCAGCCCCCATTTCCCACACACATTTGGATGACTTCCTTTACGAAACAACTTGCCAAGTACAAATGCTACTGAACCTACTGTACCAGTGATATCATTTCTCCAAAGAGAGAACCGAAGGGCAGGCCCTGCCTAGCCAGGGCTGTGGCTACAGGTATCTGTCTACCTTTAAAACATATTTGCACCGATATTTTCTTTTCATGGAGGATGCCACTGTAATCTTTATGTCAGGCACAATTTCACTATCAGTGTTTAACTATCTGCGGGCTGAAGCATGCAGCTCCTGATGCAACGTGACGAGACACCTCGAGGTCCCACTACCACGCCTCTCCACCATGATCAACTGCTTTCCTACAAAACTGAGAGCCAGGATGGACCTGCTTAACTGCCGGCATTTGTCCCCATAATGAGAAAGTAGACTAACACAGGAAATTAGTGCGGAGAACTATGGCTTTGGCTGTGATCGCTCCGCCCCTTGGTTCATGGGCCTTTGGCAGTGGTTTGCAGGAGAGAAGCTGGGGGGGGGGGAGGTGACACTGGGGCCGAGGGTGGCCCCGTATGCTGAGCAGGCCATTCTAGCTCTTGTGGAAGCAGAATGTCAAAAGAAACGTGGACATAGGCAGATTTCAGACGGGAACAAGACCTGAAGGAATGTACCCATGAGGACTGAAAATGGACGCATGGTCGTGTTCCTTCCCAGAACAGAAACCTTCTTCCCAGCAAAGCCAACGACAGACAGTGGCGGCCGGGGCCTCCTGTGCTTGGACATGTCCCATTCCGAGGGCAACACGGGATATTGGGATTTCCGGCGTGATTTCTCCTCCACAGGAGCCCCAGAGGAGCTCAGGGAGAGTTAGGGAAGCCATGTCCACCTCTCATGGGGCCAGTTTGGCCAGTGCTCACCAGATCCCTGCCAGCTGCTCCCCTGCCCACCCCTCCCTAGGCCCACCAGGACCCCTGCAGCGTCCACCTACCACCATCTGACCCAGCTCCTGCCCCCCAGCCCTGTCCTTGCTGCCATTGACCTGACTCCCATTCTCCCCCCTCAGCAGCTCCTCCTCCCCACGACCTGACCAGGCTCCTGTGCTTCCCCTCACAGACCCCCTCAGACATCCCTCCCCCATCTACCCTGGCTCCTACCCTCCCCTCAGTCCCCACCACCTCCGCCTGGCCACTACTGTCCTGTGTTTGCTTCGACGGGTCCCCAGCCTTCCGTTCATCATCCCCACCCGCAGCATCTGCTTCCTCCCCTCCCGGGCTCTCGGGACTCTGCTCTCGGCGCCTCGTGCACCCAGAGGACAGCAGCCAGGCTGCACCACACACCAGACCCCGCGCCAGGCGCCCTGCGGACCTCCCCGGCCATCCTGGGAGTCACCTCCATCTGTGGACCGGAGTTTGGAGGCTACAGGCGGCATCCCGTGACTGCATTTACTCTACTTTCTGTCACTCTGCAGATGGTTCTGAGGACTCCGTGCGTGCCAGGAACCTGCTAGCGAGAGACCACAATCCCAGCAGGCGACAGGACCAGGGGTGTGCAGATGAGGAACAAGGACGCACCCCTGAAGGATAAACCTGCGGTCACCCCGTGACGTGTGCTGAACCTGCGGTCACCCCGTGACGTGTGCTGAACCTGCGATCACCCCATGACATGTGATGAACCTGCAATCACCCCCTGAAGGATGAACCTGCGGTCACCCCGTGACATGTGCTGCACCTGCGGTCACCCCGTGACATGTGATGAACCTGTCGTCACCCCATGACATGTGAAGGATAAACCTGCAGTCACCCCTTGACATGTGCTGAACCTGTGATCACCCCGTGACCTGTGCTGAACCTGCGGTCACCCCGTGACATGTAAAGGATGAGCCTGTGGTCACCCTTGACATGTGCTGAACCTGCGTCACCACCATGACATGTGATGAACCTGTATAATCACCCGTGACATATGCTGAACCGGTGGTCACCCCATGACATGTGCTGAATCTGAGGTCACCCGTGACATGTGATGAACCTGTCGTCACCCCATGACATGTGAAGGATGAACCTGCAGTCACCCCTTGACATGTGCTGAACTTGTGATCACCACGTGACATGTGCTGAACCTGCGGTCATCCCGGACAGTGCTGAACCTGAGGTCACCCCTTGACATGTGGATATAACCTGCGGTCACCCCGTGACATGTGAAACCTGCGGTCACCCCGTGACATGTGAGAACCTGAGGTCACCCCATGACATTGATTGAACCCACTGACCGCAGAGCCTCGGCGAGGAGGGGAAAGCCCGTGGCGGTCTAAGACAGGGCACAGCCATGGGGTGGGGGTCAGCACCGTCTGAACGAGAGGCAGCTGAAGGCGGGGGGGCTAGCGGGGCCCACCCAGCTGAGTCAGAAGGCTGCTACCCACCTGGTCCACAGGTCCTCCCCTTCACCTCGGGTCCTCTCTGACGTCCAGAGCCTCCCCACCTCCACCTCCTGGAAGAGTCGGCGCTCTGTACACGTCGCCCTCTGTGGGGAAGGGACAGCTTCGCAACCAAGGCAGCACGACCCAGGTTCTAACCTCAGCAGCCCCTGGGCTTCCTGTGCTGGCAGCCAGAAGCCAGGCCAGGGGTCCTCTCTGCCTCACTGTACTCCTCCCCCCCTCCTCCCTCCATCACACACACACCACATGCACAGCTCCACCTACACACACCACATACACACCTCCACCTACACACACCACATACACACCTCCACCTACACACACCACATACACACCTCCACCTACACACACCACATACACACCTCCACCTACACACACCACATACACACCTCCACCTACACACACACACCACATACACACCTCCACCTACACACACACACCACATACACACCTCCACATACACACACACACCACATCCACATACACACACAACCACACACACACACACCCCACCCACACACACACAGACACACCTCCACATACATACACACACACCACATGCACACCTCCACCTACACAACACAACATACACACCTCCACCCACAACACCACACACACCTCCACAGACACACACACACCACATACACACCTCCACATACACACACACCCATACACACCTCCACATACACACACAACATACACACCCCTCACACCCACACCACACCACATACACACCTCCCATACACACACACACCACATGCACACCTCCACCTACACACACACAACATACACACCTCCACATACACACACACACCACATACACACCTCCACATACACACACACCACATGCACACCTCCACCTACACACACACAACATACACACCTCCACACACACACACACACCACATACACACCTCCACCTACACACACACAACATACACACCTCCACCTACACACACACAACATACACACCTCCACCCACACACACACCACATGCACACCTCCACCTACACACATACAACATACACACCTCCACCTACACACACACCACATACACACCTCCACATACACACACATACCACATGCACATCTCCACCTACACACACACCACATACACGCCTCCACCTACACACACACCACATACACACCTCCACCTACACACCACATACACACACACCACATACACACCTCCACCTACACACACACAACATACACATCTCCACCCACACACACCACATACATACCTCCACATACACACACATACCACATGCACACCTCCACCTACACACACACAACATACACACCTCCACCTACACACACACCACATGCACACCTCCACCTACACACACACACCACATGCACACCTCCACCTACACACACCACATATATACCTCCACCTGCACACATATCATACACACACACCTACTGACTACACACACCACATACACACTCACTGACTACACATACACACCTCCACCTGCACATACACACATTCCACATACACCCCTCCTACCCATACACACACACCCCACATACACACCTTCTGCCTGCACATACATACCACATACACACCATGCACACACATCACACACACCATACACAGATATCACACAGAACATATATACATGTATATATACATAGTACACACCACAACACATAGAGCATACCATGCACACAGCAGACACACACGCACATGCATAGCACACATACACACGCATGAGCATAGACGCACACAGCACACGTGCATACACATGTGCTACATGGCCACCGCAAAGGAAATGCCTGTTACCTGCACCACTGTGGCCCAAAACCTCTGCTGAGATCTTCTTGTGTCTCTCCTTGGCGTAATAAACAGAATCCTGGGCTTTGGGCAGAGTGCTCTCACTCTTGCTGAGCTCTTTCACTTTGGAATGCACCTGACAATCAAAGCAAGAACAAAGGGTGTCTCAGAACAGTACCCACTCAGCACCCTCGCGTCCCAAGGGTCAAGACAGCAGCAAATGGTCTTCCCTCCCCTCCTCTAATTCAAGTGTTTGGCAGTAAATTCAGCAGCCAAGTGTACAGATGGATACTTCTCTCGAACTCTGCTTGCCATTTAAATGTCAAGCTGAAGACCCCTGTCCCCTGGTATCTTGCGTGTGAGCACACTACTGAGGCTGGGTTTTCCTCCTGTGGAAAATGAAATTTGAACAAAAGCCTCTGTTCTGGGAGGTGCTCTGCAGTTCATGCACTTGCGGCACAAGCAAAGGGACTGAAGTTCAGATCCCAGTTCCCATGTAAAATGCCAGATGGGTGGGCCAACCACTTGGAATGCCAGCCTGGGAAGCCAGAATCTGGGCTTCCCCACAGCAAGCCGACCAGCCAGAACACCTGAAAGGTGAGCTTGGGGTTCAATTGAAGACTGTGCCTCAAAACAATAAGGTAGAAAAGCAGGTGAGCATGATTCCCAACCCCACGCTCGCCCACACGTGCACAAACACGCGCACACACACTACATACATGCACACACGCTACACACATGCACACACGCTACAACATGCACACATGTACACACGCACCACACACCCTACACACTACACAAACACATGCGCACACACACACATGCACAAACACGCGCACACACCCACACACATGCACAAACACACACGCCCACACCCTACACACATAAACATACACGCACACACCCTACACACATATACAAGCACACACGCACACACCTACACACACACCAAACACACACGCGCACACACCCTACACACCACAAGCACACACCCTACACACATACACAAGCACACACCTACACACATGCACAAACACACACCCTACACACATGCACAAACACACATGCGCACACACCCTACACACACACATGCGCACACACCCTACACACAACACAACACACATGCGCACACACCCTACACACATACACAAACAACACGCGCACACACCCTACACACATACACAAGCACACACCCTACACACATACACAACACACATGCGCACACACCCTACACACATACACAAACACACATGTGCACATACCCTACACACATACACAAGCACACACCCTACACACATACACAAACACACACCCTACACATACACAAACACACACGTGCACCACCCTACACACATACACGAACACACACGCCACACAACCCTACACACATACACAAACACACACGCACACACACCCTACACACATACACACACACACGCACACACACCTACACACATACACAGCACAACACCCTAACACATACACACGCACACACACCCTACACACATACACAAACACACACTCGCGCACACACCCTACACACATACACAAACACACACGCACACCCTACACACATACACAAGCACACACACCTACACACATACACAAGCACACAACCTACACACATCACAAACACGCACCCACCACACACCTAACACATACACAAGCGCACACACCCTACGCACATACACAAACACACACGCACACATACCCTACACACATAACAAACACACCACACACATCCTACTACACACATACACAAACACACATGCACACACCCTACACACATACACAAACACACACGCACACACATCCTACACACATACACAACACCACTGCACACACACCCTACACACATACACAAGCACACACGCCCACACACCCTACACACATACACACAGATGGGGATTTAAAAATGCCTCCCAACTTCACACGGTGACCGTGTCACCCACAGGAACGATCCTGAAGCTGAACTTGTGCTCAGAGAAGAGAAAGCAGGAGCGCAGGGCTGATCTGACAGGGTGGCCGGGGACGCAGTGCCTGCCGCTGACCTGGTCACCCTGAAGCCCACAAGGTGGAAGGGGAGACGGTTCTTCTGAAGGCTGCCCTCTGACCCCACCCTGTCCATGCGCTCTCGCTCTCTCCCCCCCTTTCTCTCACATAAATAATTTTTTTTAAAAAGCAAGATCTTAGCAGAACTGGCCTCAGGACAAGCTCAGCACAATCCCACCAATACCAGAAGGTCTCGTCTACACTGCTGGGGTGACCCTCCTTGCACTGCAAAACATGCCTTAAAGACAACTTTTGAAAGTTTTAAATAATCAAACATTTATTATTAGCAATGATTTATTTTGAGAGAGGAAGGGGAAGGACAGAGAACAGACGGAGGAAGAAAGGGACAAGAAGGAGGAAAGAAGAAGGAGGGAGGAGAGGGGGAGTGTGATGGGGGAGGGAGTGAAGGAAGGAGAGAGAGAAGAGAGATGGGAAGAGGAGGGAAGAAAGAAAGCGAGGGAAGGGAGGAGAAGGGAAGGAATGAGGGAGAGGGAAAGGAGGGAGGCGAAGGAAAGATGATGAAGGAAGAGGGGGGAGAAGGAAAAAGTGATTGAGGAAGGGAAGGATGAAGGAGGGGAT
>JALPQD010001045.1:0-29294 GCA_023101885.1 Typhlomys cinereus | reverse complement strand
GCCCTGCTTCATTCACTTCCTTAACGTGGCCCCCACATTCATCCATATCGAGGCCACCTGTTCTGCTCCAGTTACTCCTCCTGGTGATATAAATACGTGAGCAAACACTGTAGGAAATCAAAGGGCTCATGCCAGCTGACCGTTCTGAGTTACGGTCCATCATGGCATGGCAGGAGAGTTCATACCAGCATCAGGAGGGAACTGGCCATGTCATACCCACAGGAAAACCTGGGAGAGGGGCATACTGCCAAGGCTTCCAGTTGACTGAAATACTGAACCAGCTCTCTTCCTCTTACCACCGGCCACGGAATGGTCACACCCACTGTGAGTTAGGTCTTCCCACATCAATTATATAATCTGCTGCAGGGTTGCCTTACTTAAATAATTTTTCATAGGTGTACCTAAAAGTTCAACCATCAAATACATACCGCATCCATTTCCTTATGGCCAGATGACATCAGCCCATCTTTAGTGTCTATACTGTATGCTGCATTTTCATTATCCAGTCATCAGTTGATATAGATTTAGGTTGATTCCATTTTTCTGGAAATTGTGAAAAGATCTGTGTAGACACGGGTGTGGAAGTGTCAAAGCCTCAGTAAAAGCCTCTCTCCCCTCCCCCCCTTCCTTCCTTCCTTCCTCCTCCCTCCCTCCCTTTCTCTCTCCTCCCTCCTCCCTTTCTCTCTCCCTCCTTCCCTTTCCTCTCTCCCTCCTTCCCTTTCTCTCTCTCCCTCCCTGCCTTCCTTCCTCCCTCCCTCCCTGTCTTCCTCCTCCCTCCCTCCTCCTGTCTTCCTCCCCCGCTCCCTCCTTCCTTCTTCCTTCCTTCCTTCCTCCTCCCTCTTTCCTTCCTTCCTTCCTCCCTCTTCCTCCTCCCTCCTCCCTCCTCCCTCCCTTCCTCCCTCCTTTCCTCCCTCCCTTCCTCCCTCCTTCTTTCCTTCCTTCCTTCTTCTTCTTTCCTTCCCTCCTTCCCCTCCCTCCTCCCTCCCTCCTCCTTCCTTCCTCCCTTCCTTCCTCCCTCCCTCCCTCCTTCCTTCCTCCCCCCTCCCTCCCCCCTCCTTCCTTTCTTCTTCTTTCCTTCTTTCCCTTCTTCCTTCTTCCTTCCTTCCTTCCTTCCTTCCTTCCTTCCTTCCTTCCTTCCTTCCTTCCTTCCTTCCTTCCCTCTTTCCTTCCTCCCTCCCTTCCTGCCTCCCTCCCTCCTCCTTCCTTCCTTCCTCCCCTCCCCCTCCCTCCCCGTCCCCTCCCTCTCCTTTCCTTCTTTCCTTCCTTTCCTTCCTTCCTTCCTTCCTTCCTTCCTTCCTTCCTTCCTTCCTTCCTTCCTTCCTTCCTTCCTCCTTCCTCCCTCCTTTCCCTTTCTCTCTCCCTTCCTTCCTTCCCTTCCTCCCTCCTTTCCTTTCTCTCTCCCTGCATTCCTTTCTCTCTCCTTCCTTCCTTCATGTTATTGAGTTGAGCTCCTTGGTATCATGGCTTGGATGTGAATTGCCCCACAGGCTCATGTGTTTGAATACCTGGTTCCCAGCTGGTGCTGTTTGGAAAGAGCCTTTAGGAGGTGGAGCCTTGTTGGACAAAGTATGTCACTGGAGATGGGCTTTGAGGTTTGGTGGCCCAATCCCAGTTCCTCTTTCTTGCTCTTTTTTTTTTGTGATTACAAATGTCATATCGCACACTCGTATGTTAGCTCAGCCGTCAACTTGCAAGATGGGCACGCTTAGGAGCAACTATTTAGTTAAGAAAGGCTTGGGAAAGTCTGTTGGAGATCATCTTAAATGTTTTAGTTGCAGAGCAAACACCTGTTCATGGACGGGTCCATTTCCTGGGCATGCAGACAGGGTGGTGAGAGCTAGTTGGCATTTTGCCAGGTTGGTGGGAAGCAAGGATGCAGGGGTGGTCCTTGCCCTTTGCCCTTGCTGTGGATGTGATGTGACCATTTCCTTCAGTGTCTGATGTTGACAAGACACTCTTGTCACCTGGAACTTAAGCCAATAAAATCCCCTTGTTCAGGGCTGGAGAGGTGGCTCAGGGGTTAAGCCTCCGCCTTGCAGGTGGAAGGTCCTGAGTTCGGATCCCAGATCCCACGTGTAGACCCCGGGCAGAAGCGGGGGCGGCCTGCGCTTCTGGTCCTGGTAGGGCGGAGCCTGTGAATCCCGGGGCAGAAGGAGGTGGAGGCGTCCATGGTGGTTCGCGAATTCATCCGTGGTTCTACATAGACACAGACAGACACACACACAGACATACACACACACACACGCGCGCACATACACACGCACATGCGCACAGTTGAATAAATAATAATAAAAAAAATCCCTTGTTCCTCTAAGTTGGCTGGGTCCAGTGTTTATTATAGCCATGAGTTAGGGAGTTAAAACAGAAGTTGATACTAGAGAAGTGGGGTGTTGCTGTGAGACAAACCAGATGAATTTCAGGGTTATTTTCCCCATTTCTGTGAAGATTGCCATTGCTATTTCAATAGGGGTTTCATTGGCTCTGTAGCTGGTCCAGGAAGGATTTCAACAGTACTTGCTCTTCCTGTCATTAATGTGGGCGTCTTTCCCTCTCTTTGTGTCCTCTTAGAGTTCATTAATGTTTTATTGGTTTTTAGTTTTTGAGTGTAGAGATTTCATCTTCTTTGGAAATTATCCTAGGAATCTTATTTCAGTAGCTCTTATATATTGAATCAGCTATCTGAGGACTATATAGAGATGGTTCTAACTTTTGTATGCTGATTTTTAATTTTTTTAAAATTAATTTATTTATTATTCAATTGTGTGTGCGTGCGTGCGTTGTGTGTGTGTGTGTGTGTGTGTGTGTGTGTGTGTGTGTGTGTGGTAGAACCACTGGCGAATTCGGGGAACCACCATGGACGCCTCCACCTCTTCCTTGTTTACTCTGCCCGGGGATTCACAGGCTCCGCCCTACCAGGACCAGAAACGCAGGCCGCCCCCGCTTCTGCCCGGGGGTCTACACATGGGGTCTAGGATCCCAACTCAGGACCTTCCGCCTGCAAGGCAGAGGCTTAACCCCTGAGCCACCTCTCCAGCCCCTGATTTTTTAATTTTAAATTCTACTTCATTCTTTATTAAGTCCAGTAGATTTTAGTAAGGTCTACAAAGCTTTGTGCTCATAAGATCTTATCATCTACAAACACTTGGACTTCCTCCCCTACCAACTTTCCTGTCAACTGTTTGTTTCTCTTGCCAGTATGCTCTGGCTGGTACTTGTAGTGTTATGTAGCCTAGAAATGATAAAAAACGGGCATCCTTGTCTTGTTTCAGATCCTCCAGGAAACATTCAAGGTTCTGCAGTTGCTTGTGTGTTTATTTCTTTGATATATGTACCTTTTATGACTAATTATTGAAGTCTTTTTAAATCATGAAAGGATGTTACATTGCCAACTCCTCTTTCCACATGTATTGGAATGATCGTGCAGCTTTTCCTCTTTCATTTGTTAATTGGATGGGCCATGCTCATTAATTTGCATATGTTGAACCATCCTTGCATTTCTGAAATGAATCCCACCTATACATGATGAATATGTTTTCCTTGTATGCGTGGTTGGATTCAGTGCACAATTATTTCACTGAAGATTTTTGAACCACATCCTTTAGGATTGTTGACCTGCATTTCCTTTTTGCTCATGTCTTTGTTTGGTTTCTTTTTTTAAATTTTTAATTTTAATTTTATTTTGGGGGTGTGTATGGCAGTGAGCGGGTGGGTGTGGGCGTATCAAAGGACACTGTATGTTCCTGTGGAGCCCTAAGGATAACTTTGGGAATCACCCTGGATTGCTTCTACCTTTTTAGGCTTTGGCTCCTGGATTTCCCAGACTCCATCTTCCCGAGCTGGACGTGTAAGCTGCTGTTTGTCTTTTTAACACGGGATCCAGGATCAGACTCAGGTCCTTCTGCTTGTGAGGCAGAATCTTAACCCCTGAAGCCATCTCTGTAGTTCATTTTATTTGGTTTTCATACCAAGGTAATATTAACCTCATAGAAAGAATTGGGATCATTTCTTCCTCTTCAATGTTCAAGAATAGTTCAATATTTGATATCCAAGAAGAATCGACATTGTTAATTGTTTGGGAGCGTCAGGCAGTAAAATCATAAGTCTTGTACTTTTAAATTGAATTTTAATTAAAATGAGTTTTTTTTAAACCAAAGGAAAACTTTTTCTTACTATCCTGTCTTGTTACTCCTTATGGGAACAATCAGATTTCCATTTCTTCATCCTTTGATCTTGGCAGGTTGCATATGTCCATGGGATGGGGGAGGGATGGGAGCCATTACTGTTGTTTTGCTAAATGGACATGTTGTCAAACAGTCTTCTAAATATTTATAACTATAGGTTAATGTTGCTGTCAACCTTGGTCAGAGAAACTTCTTTTTCTAGTCAGCAGCAGTCAACACAGAGATTCGCCTCTGGTCAAACTGCAGAGAGTACATGACTGTTGAACGTTCAGCCTCAAATGGGATACTTATGTCACTCCCCTACACCCCAGCACCTGAGAACATCGTGGAAGAGAGGGAAGAAAGAACCTAAGAGCTGGAGAATAGGGAGGAATGCCATTAATGCACAACAGAATAGCTATCCTCTATAACAATTCGTTATGCATTCAGAATAGCTAAAGAAGCGCTTTGAAGGTTCCAACATACAAAGTGATAATATCTGAGAAGACAGAATGCTTATTACCTCAATTTTATTAATATGTGTTATATACATGTTTTGAATTATACTGATTTATCCCACAAATAAGAACAAATACTAAATGCCATGAAATATAAATGTGCATCAAAATTTCAATATTTTAATTGGTTCTTCAAAGTTTCATATATAGACAATGTATCTTGATCATATCTTGCCCTTCTTCCCCAGATTTCTCTAAAACGTCCCCTCTTATTACCTTCATGCTCTATCTTTATAAAAATAAATCTTTCTTCCTTATAACCTCATACCATGCATTTTGATCAGAGTCACCCCCCTTCCCCCTCTCACTGTCCCCTATTCTTTGTTTTTCCTTAAATAATCCATGGGTCCACTTAGTGTTGCTCGCATTGGCATATGTGGGGGTCCATCTACTGGAGCACAGGCGGCCACCTAGAGGCCACGCCTCTGCAGAGCGACTCTTCCTCCTCCCCCAAGAGTCATCAACTATCAACAGTTCCTATCAACAGACGGAACTTCACGAGCTCCTCCTCAGCCACACTGGAACATTGGCTGGCTTGATGTTGTGCAGGCCTTATGCAAATAAGCAAGCTGCTGTGGATTTGCGAATGTAAGGGCCACGTCATGTCCAGAAATCAATGCTTCACACCCCTCTCTGACCTGATTTATTCCTTTTTGTTGTTGTTGTTATAAGGGTTTCTGTTAAGAAATCTGACACCAGTTTGAGGGAATTCCCTTATATGTGATTTGTGTTTTTGTTGTTGTTGATGCCTTAAACTTTATTATTTTTTATTATTATTATTATGTGTATGATATATGGTACATGGGTATTCATGTTTGTGTGGAGGCCTGAGGTTGATATTAGGAAATCATTTTTCTACTTTATTCTTTGAGATAGGGTCTCTAATTTGATAGCTCGAATCTGGCTATCCAGCTTGCTCCAGGGAGTCCCAGTCTCTGACTTCCGAGGCTGGAATTACAGATGGACCATCACATCCACCTGGCATTTTATGGCAGATTTGGGGTCCCAAGTGCCAATCCTTTTGCTTGTGTAGTAAGCACTTTAACCAATGAGCCCATTTCTTTGCTCAATGCCTAATTTTATTTGGTGCTAAGTTCACAACCAGGGCATCATGCATGCTAGGCAAGCATTCTATTACCTGACCTATATCTTTAGCCTTAATTTTTTTTAAAACCAAAAATTCCCTTTGTCTAAGATTCTTTTTTTGGGGGGGGGCGTCAGCCATCTATCCCAGGCTGCTGTGCCCCTCCATGCTGGATTTATCTTTGAAATTTGACAGTTGCATATAAGGATTTCCTTGGGTTAGATTTGTTATATATGTTAGAGCTTCAATATCTCTATCTCTTCTATGACTTAGGAAATTTTCAGACTTTTTTGCTATTAGATAATCTCTCTGTTCCTATCTTTGTCTTCTAAAATTCCTTTTTAAAAGATTTTATTACATTTAATTTACTTACTGTGTGTGTGTGTGTTGGCCTGTGTGGGTCAAGGTGCATGTGTGTAGGACTGAAACAATTTGCAGGAGTGGGTTTCTCTCACTCTGCCACAAGGGCTCTGAGACTCGAACTCAAGTTGTCAGCCTTGAGTGGCAAGTTCCTTACTGGCTAAACCATCTTGCTGGCCCTGAAACACGTATAATGGGAAGAAGGTCTGGTTGCTTAGTGGTATCTGTCAGTCCCACAGGCCCTTTTTAATCTTTCAATTCTCTCAGTATCTCTTCCATTTTGACTGGGTGATTCATTTTATTTACTTATTATTTACTTGTGAGCGCATTTGTGGTGTTTATGTGTATGTGTGTATCTCCTCAACTGCTTTTCACTCTATGTTTTGAGACAGGGTCTCTCACTGAACCTGGTGACTGGCTAGATTGCCTGGAGAGCGAGAGCGAGAGAGAGAGAGAGAGAGAGAGAGAGAGAGAGCGAGCTTGTGTGCCATGGTGCGGAGTGGAGGCCAGAGGACAACTTTCAGACTTCAGTTCTCTCCTTCCACCATGGACACCACATTCAAGCTATTCTCCAGCCCCTGTCGGGGGGATTTTCAACCTCTGTTCTTTCTTCATCTGGATCACCTCTGAAGGGCAGTCCTGTCTGAGTGGGTCAAAAGGTCCCACTCTGCCTTTATAAAGAGCAGCACCTCTCACAAACAGCCACCCAGCACTTACTACACGTATTAGATGTGTGCTCTGAGTATGTCCAGTCTCCAGTCTTTCTTTTTTCTTTTTCTTCTTTCTTTCTTTCTTCTTTCTTTCTTTCTTTATTTCTTTTTCTTTCTTTCTTTCGTTCTTTCTTTCTCTCTCTCTCTTTCTTTCTTTCTCTCTCTCTCTCTTCTTTTCTTTCTCTCTCTCTCTCTCTTCCCTCCCTCCCTCCCTCCTTCCATCCCTCCCTTCCTTCCTTCCTCTCTTCCTCCCCACCTGTCTCTTCACAGTCTCATGTCGCCCCTGTTCATCTCACACTCCCTGTATTGCTGACCTGGAATTCCTCATCCTTTTCCCTCCAATTTCCAAGTGACAGACAAGTGTCTGGTTTTCGCGGCGCTGGGGATGGAAACCCAGGGCCCTGGTGTGCTTGACGAGCACTGTGCCCACCCCTCCAGGGCGGTGTTTCTACTCGTGGGGCAGGGGGTCCCTCTGTTGTCCCCTCCAGTGGTGACAGTCATGCTCCATTTCTCTGGCAGAGTCATGGCCCGGTGGGCTGGGAGCGGGGCCCATGCCAGCCGACGCTGTGCTGCTCACAACGCCCTCCCTGGCTCCCGCTGCAGCCCAGGCTCCATCTGCCCTTCGAGGCTCTGAGGGCTGCGCTTCCCAGCGGCAGAAGGCGAGGCTGGCTGTCACCCCGCCGCCCCCAGCCAGTCTGTGGGAGGGTTCCCCTACTCTGCAGGGTGCACCTCAGGTCTGCACATCCTGGGATGAAGCATGTGGCCAGTGTGGGGTGACCACCTGGCTCACGGAGCATCTTTCCGGGCGCTCGGCCTGGTGCGGTCGTGACGTGTCTCCCACACGCCCTTCCCCTCCTGTTCTAGCATGCTGTCGGCTGGAGTGAGGCCCACCTGTAGTTGTGCCCCTACAGTTATGTGGTAACCACTCTGTGGGTCAGTCCAGTGAGGTGGACTCTTCATGGTGCTGAATAAAGTGGAACCAGAGCAACTTAAGGAACGGAAAGGTTTAGTCTTACAATTCCCACACATTTCATAGCCCTCGACAGGGGAGTTCACTCTCCGAGGGAGCCGGCCATACCGCATGCACAGGGATCGCTGAGAAAGGAACTGGACCTACTCGGGGCTCTTGCCGTAGGCCTAGATGCCAACCCACCCAACCAGCTCTCTCCATCTTATCCACCTGCTCGGGTCCCACTACCGTGGGCCCCATAGGTCTTCCCGTATCAGGCAGATGATCCCACAACCCGCCCTTAGTTATCCGTTCTTCCCAGCTGTGCCCCGGGTCGGGCTGACACCTGTCCCCGGCTAGCGCAGTGGACCTCGCGTTTCTCCTTCCGACTGCACAGGGAACTCGGGCCTCCCTCAGCCATGAGCCATGTCCTGGGCAAGGGCATGACCAGCCATGCTGCAGGGGCACACACGAGTGCTCGCTGGCACCGATGCAGGAGAATGTGACTGAAGATGCTGCCAAGCAGTGAGCTGTGACTGCCAAGCGGTGCGGTAAAATGGCACAACTCTTGGGGGACACAAGCAGGACAGGGTTCTGAAGCCCCGGGAGCCTGACCTGGAGCTGTCCCTGGTCCCTGGTCCCTGGCAAGCTCTCTCCCCCTCCTTCCCCCCAGGCTGCTCCTGGCAGCGCAGCCAGGGCCTGGGCCTCTGAAATCTTATCTCTCATCTTGTTCTCTGCTTCCTCCCTGTCCAGACCTCATCTATCTCCCGTCTCCCCACCCCCACCTGCTGCCCCATCTGCAGCCCTTCCCCTCTGTCTGCCTGGCTCCGGCCGGGTCCCTACCCCTCTGCGGAACAGCTCAGAGCTGCGACTTAGGATCCTGCCCGCTGCATCCAGCATGTTCTGGGCCTGGGATTTTTCCACTCATTGCTGCCGCCTTCCCTTCATCTAAGATGGAGGCTACAGGCCTTGCCCTCCCTCCCTCCACCTACCCCCAGGCTTCCTGGCCAATCTCAGTGACTCTCAGAGGCCTGATTTCTGGTTCCTTCTCTAGGGCTTCCTGACCTTTCTGGAAAATGAATGCCCCCACACCAACCCCAGGTCTTCTGTGTCCCTTGGCTTTGCCTGGCTCGTAGCTTCCTGGAATTCTATCTTCACTGTCTGTGACCTCCCATGAACAGGGACAACACTTGCCCTAGCTGTGCCCAGATGGGAACACTAAGGCTAGGTGAGGATTCTGCTTGTAAACCTTGGCAGGGACTTTACCAGCCTAGCTTCCCGCTGGCCTTTGAGACTTAGCTGCAGTGTGACCCCTGCAGCAAGGTTGGCCACCAGTCCCCTGGCGTAACCCCACCCATCCTGCCTCCTTGTACCTCATCTCCTCAGGGCCCAGGGTGTCACAAGAATCACGTAGCTCTAGTGAGCTAGGTGTCCCAAGTCCCGCCTCTCCTTGTCCCAGGGGTCTTCCACCCTGGGGACTCACATCCTAACCAACTAAGTTGGCTTTGAGTCAGCTCTCCACTTCGGTGAGTGCTCCGGGTGGGCGGGGCCTTCTCTCCTGGTCTCAGTGTCCCACCTATAAGTCACCGAGGGTGAAGATGCTGAGCACATCTCAGGCTAGTAGGAATTATTATCATCAGTAGTAGCGTTTTATGTTTATGGGGGGGGAGGCACACCTATGTGGGTTTCTGTGCATGTGTGTATACACGGGCACGTGTGTGCACATGGGCGTGCGTGTACACGGGCGTGCGTTGTACACGGGCGTGTGTGTACATGGGCGTGTGTGTACATGCCTGTGGAAGCCAGAGGGCAGCCTCTGTGTTCCTCATGAACTCCATTCATCTTCTGTGTTTTTATTTTTAAATGTGTGTGTGTGTGTGTGTGTGTGTGTGTGATGTATGTATGCAAGCGGGCACTTAAGTATGTGTCCCTGTGGAGCCCAAGGGTAATGCTGGGAATCACCCTGCATTGCGCTACCTTCTTCCTGCCTTCCAGGCTGGAATTACAGGCCACTGCCATCAGTACACCAGGCATTTTTATATGGGATCCGGGGATCTGAGCTCAACAACTCTTTGCTTTGGAAGCAAAGGCCTTCACCATTGGACCATCTCCTTATTTTTGAGACCTGCTCTCTCATTTGTCTAATGGCCAGGAAGACCCATGAGAAGTCAGTGCTAAGATCCCAGGAGCTCACCACTACACCTGGCTTTTAAAGTGGGCTGTGGGGCTTGAACCCAGGTCCCTGTGCTTGCACGCTGAGCCATGCCCCAGCCAGGCTAGTGAGACTTAGAGGGTGACTTTGCTGCAGAGTCTGGCACAGAGCTAAGGAGTGGGGCTAAGAGCGAAGCTCTAAGTCTGCAGCACCAGCCACAGCAGATGAGGGCAATCTTATACTTGGGCACGCGGCTCTCTCAAGTTGGGGGGGCTTGTTAACAATTCGCCTATTGCCTGTTGAGGGAGCCTAGGCCTCTATGAGCTTCAGAGTCCCACCTCCAATTCCTGTCCGGGTATGGAGGTCCGTTCCCACTGTCCAGATGAGTCTTCCAAGGTGCGGAAGGCACGGGTCCATCTGGGCAAAGCAGGAGGAGCTATAGGCTCTCAGGTCTGATCGGATTTCAGGGACTTCCACTGGGTGACCTGGCTCAGCCTTAGCTCAGCTGTCTGTGGAGTGGGGACGACAAGTCCCCCACCCGTCCCCACTCCTGTGAAGTCACAGTGAGAAGTCAGTAAGTTGTCAACAAGTGGCCCACACTCTCTAGCACGGGGACTCAGGATAGAAGTTCCAGGGTAAACTTGGTCTGTCCATCCCCAATCTGTGCATCTCCACCTTGTGGGTGCTGTGAACCGTCCCCTGGAGGTCCCGGGAGTGGTGTTGCTGGGAGGTGTTAGAAACTTTCCAGAGGTGGGTTCCCCATCCTGAAGCTCAGGGAACCTTGCAGAAGAGGGGGGCGGCAAGATTTCAAGAGCCTAAAGATGGGGAGAGCCAACGATATGGAAGATACTCCACACAAGTCAGGGCTGCAGTGTCCAGGACATAGCCACAATGTGATTGGACCTTGCCTGATCTTACACAATGTCATGTGACATGTCAATGACCCTCCAGTTTTTCTCGCCTGGAAAATAGAAAAAGTTTTCTACTTTACAAATTTGGTTGGAACTAAAGGAATCTCTAAATCGTGGGACTTTACAGTATTAAAATGTGGAAAGGTCTAGGCAAACTAGGATGGGTTAGGGAGTCTGGCTCAGTATCAAGTAGTAGAGCTTGGCATAAGAAAGTCAGCATTAGCATGAGAGAGTTGGGCTCAGCATGAGGGAATTGGGCTCAGCATGAGATTCAGGCTCAGTATAAGGCTTGGACTTAGCAATAAGAGTTAGGCTCAGCATGAGGGAATTGGGCTCAGTATGAGATTCAGGCTCAGTATGAGAGGTGGACTTAGCAATGAGCATTAGACTCAGCATGTAGAAGTTGGGCTCAGTACGAGGATTGGGTTTTTAAGAAGTTGGACTCAGTTGAGAAAAGGGCTCAGCTTGAAGGAACTGGATTTGATACTGGGGAGCTGGGCTTTCCTGTGATAGAAGTCTTGGGCCTGCCAAACAGCAGGACGGCCCTTGGCTGGACTCTTTCCCAAGTGAGAAAGCCTGAGGGGAGAATGGAGGTGGTTTGGGGTGAGGGAGGGGGTCACACAGCTTACAATCCTGGAGGTGGGCCATGCAGACCTCGGCTATCAACCTAGGACCCTCTGGTATTCCTGCACTAGGGACAAGTAAATTTATCTCCTGGGTCTCAGTTCCTCGTGAGCAAAGAGGGAGCAGTTCCAGTGGGGTGCCTACCTAACAGTTACTTAAGGACTCAATTAGATGACACCCAGCAGATAATCAGAACTCCTGCCTAGTGGGGGGGACATTAGTGTGACAGTTAGTTGCACATTGCAACTTGACACTTGAAGGCAGAATCTTCAAGTACATCTATGAAGAGTTGTCAAGGCAAGTCCTGAGATTGCCCAGTCAACACGGGAAGTTCCAGCCCATAGTGGGCGGGACTATTCTTTGAGAAAGTGGACAAGATGGTGAAAACCGATTCTCTTTTTTTTTTTTCTGACAGACTAGTAAGGTAGAAAGCGCACCCTTCTCTCAGCTCTGGTGTGGACATGGTGTGGCTGTTGGTGTGAACTCTCCCGCCATGGTGAACTGTAACCAAGACTCATAAGCCAGAATGAAATCCTCATTCCTCTAAGTCGCTTGGATCCAGTATTCATTCAACAACAGGAAAACAAAACCAGCACAATTAGCAAACCATTCACAGCTCAGAACCACCCAACCACAGCCTTACCTCTCCAGTGGTCTGAGAAGCAGTGGTGATTCTCATTTTCCAAATGGGGAAGCAGAGGCTCAGCCAAGGGAGGAGCCGCCCAGAATTGTCCAGCGGGTGAGGGGCAGGTCAGGGAAGCCAAGCTGACCGGACGAGACATGTGTTCCTCCTCCCAGCAGCCTTTCAGCCTGGCGCCCACACGACCCTGCTGTCAGGATGGGTCTCATCCTTCTCTGGGGAACTCCCAATCTCTGGTTTCTTTCCTGCTTTTCTTTTCCATTGTACTTATCACTGCTGATAATCAAATGATTGCTTTCCTCGGTAGCTGTTTGGTGTCCCCACACTAACAACAGTCTAAAAGGGAAGGGGCTTTGTCTGCCACATTTACTTCAAAATTCCCAAGTGCTCTAACAGCTCCTCAGAAAGCCCTTGGAGAGTGATTTGATGGTTTTCTAATTATTAGAAGAATGGACAGAGAATTTTGTGTCCCTGCGCCAGCTGTGGTGGCAGTGCCCAGTTGTGACCAGCAGATGGCAGCAGAGAACAAGGCACCTGCCGGGTGGAGCCCAGGTGAAGCCGCAGGTTTGACTTGATCTCTGGGTTTATGTGTGTGCGTGAGAGTGCGTGAGAGTGCGTGAGAGTGCGTGAGAGTGCGTGAGAGTGCGTGAGTGCGTGAGAGTGCGTGAGTGGCTGAGTGCGTGCGTGCGTGTGTGTGTGTGCGTGTGCGTGCGTGTGTGTGTGTGTGTGTGTGTGTGTGTGTGTGTGTGTGTTTCTGCAGCCTGAAGCCTGATAGAAAGAAGCCTGGCTTATTGGCACACATTAACCCTGTCATGAGTAAACTGGAGGAACCTATGCGTGGCTGCATTGAACCACATCGGCTCTGGCCCTGTGAATGACTTCCCTAACAGGAAGTTGAGGTGCAATAGCCCAGGTTGGCACCAGACTGGAAGGGAGGCCTGTTCCCTTCTTGTGGTGAGGTAAGGCCTCTGAGCTTCGTGAGAACATTGTGGGTTCACCCTAGAGGAGCGAGCTAGTTTCTACTGCCAAGGTCCACAGGCTGTTGGGGTAAGCTCTTGGCAAAAGGATGCAGGGCCACAATGATGCCCGGTGCCACTCCATGCCAGGCGGGTACCAACTAGCAAGTCACAGCCCAGAGCAAGCTAAGTGTGGGGAATGTCTGTGTGAAGCTACAGAGAATTCTAATTAAGCTGGGCACGTGGGTGCACGCCTGCGATCCCAACTTCCAGGAAGCCGAGGCAGGAGGTCAGCCTGGGCTCCCTAGCACGTTCCAGGCTGGCACGGGCTACAGAATGAGGTCCTGACAAAACAAGGGCCGAGGAGTGGCTCACTGGCTATGGTGCTTGCCCACAAGCTTGAGGATCAGAGTTTGGATCCTGAGAACCTATGTAAAAGTCCAGCAGACACAACAGCCACCTGTTATCCCAGAACTCAGGAGGCAACGACACGGGTCCCCAGGACGAGTCAGCTAGTTAGCCTAGCTGAACGGTGAACTCTGGGTTCAAGCGAAAGACCCTGCCTCAATAATAGAAGTGGAGCGGGATCAAAGACGCCCTTATCAAATTTGGGCCTCTCTGCATGTGTGCCTATGTGCACTGGTCCCTGCACCCACACATGTGAGCATGCACACACACACACACACACACACACACACACACACACACACACGTATGCACAAAAGCAAAGAAAAATAGATGGGAGCATGAGTCTGAGGCCCGGGGGACACTGAAGTCACGTGCCTGGAGACCAGACCCCCTTGCTCTGGAGTGTGTGAGCATCGGGTGTCAGGGCCATCCCATGTTCAGCACAGTGGAAAGGCCACAGGCCTGGACAGATGGACGCTGGCGGCTACTCCGTCTGAGCCAAGGAGGCAGCTCTGCTCTGCAGCGGTCCCGGAAAGAGGTGCCAGCCTGTTGCTCCTCCTCAGACGGGGCCCTTTGTCCTGTGCCTTTCATCCATGTTGTGATTTATCTTCCCGGGAAGGGCCGATGGCCTTGAAGGCGAAAGGCGCTTCTGATGGGCCATGAATCTTGGCTGCTGCCCATTGGATCGGGCTGACCCACACCTCCTCTGCCAAGTGAGAACCAGGAGGCTGTAAAGTGAGGACCCCAAAGTCCTGGCCGGAGAGCTCACACATGAGCCTCACATGCTCCAGCTAAGCAGGAGGGGACATAGATCCTTTCTTTGGGTGACCCCATTTCCAGCTGCTTGCCCCATGGGCTCCCCATCCAGTCTGGAGTCAGAGCTGGTCAGGGTCACCTCCAAAATAAAGGACCCCCCCAATAAAGTCAGAGCTAAAAGCACTCATTGATTGGGCTGGGGAGCAAGCGAGCCAAAACTTTACCGAGAGTGGGGCAGCCCAGCGTGAACACAGCGGGGGACTGAGTCCCCTCAGTGTGCTGGGCCCCCAGTATTCAGCTCATCTCCCCCACATGCAGACCTTCGGGAAGCTGCTTGCTGAAGCCACACAGCCAGGAAGTGACTGAGTCCAAACAGCCACTTCTGGATGGTGGTTGGTTGTTTTGAGACAGTGTCCTGTGGCCCGCGCTGGCCTCACATTCCCTCTGGAGTGGAGGATACTTCAGACTTCTGGTTCTCCTGCCTCTCCCTCCCAGGGGCTGGGGTCACACCAGGCTTCTGAGGTACTGTGGGATGGAACCCAGGGCTTAGCGCATGCCAAGAGGCACTCTGCCAACTGGGCTACAGTCCCAGTGGAGTTTGTTTATTGATACAGGTTCTTTTTAAAAAACTTCATTCATCATTCTTGTTAGTGTGTATGGTGTGTGTGTGTGTGTGTGTGTGTGTGTGTGTGTGTGCGCGCGCGTGCGTGTATCCGAGGGCACTGTGTGTCCCTGTGGAGGACCAAGGGTAATTTTGGGAATCATCCTGGATTTGCTTCTACCTCCTTTTTGCTTCACTCTGTGATTTTCCAGCCTCTGCCCACCAGGGCCAGAAGTGCAGGCCACCACCATTTCTACCTGGCATTTTTACGTGGGACCTGGGATCCAAACTCGGGACCTTCTGCTTTCGAGGCAGAGTCTTTAACATCTGAGCCATCTCTCCAGCTTTGGATACAGGTTCTTGATATATTACCCAGGCTGGCCTCGAACCTCTAGATGCAAGCAGTCCTCCTGCCTCTGCCTCCCAAGGAGCCATCCTATCTGGGCAAGTTGGGCAAGTGTTACTGATGCTCAAAAGTCATGTCAGATGAGAAGACCCCATCTTGGGGCCAATACTGCACACTGGGTTGGCTCCGGTCCTTTTTTGGGGGGGTGTCATAGTTAAATACAAGTGTCAGGTTTGGGGTCCAGATGCTGAGTAGAACGAGAAGTCTTCAGGGGGGGGAGGAGAGAGTGAGTCATCTTTTCTCTCTCCAGTTGGCCAGACACCCCTGCTCCTGACTCTAGAGCAACCGTAGCCCAAGTGGCTAACTTTCCACATAAGATATACCAGGCTGGCATATGAGTTGCAGCATTCGCACAGATCTAATGATTCGAGTTTGGCCCCTTGATCCCACAAGATGACAAGAGAGCGCTGACCTCTGACCTCCAGACCCACACCGTCTGGAAATACTGGAATACAAAGAAATACTGTCTTTGTCGGTTTGTTTCTCTTCCGTGCACTTGCCGGCATCGTGCATCCGATGGCTGCCCCTTCCTTATTGTCTTTCTAATCCTGGAGACGTTTCCATGTGGGAACATGCTAGGCTGCTGCATGCTTTTCAGGGGCTGTAAAGAGACAAGAAGAGAAGCAGATGCAAGAGAGACTCTGCCTCAACTCAGAGGAAGGAGAGAACTGACTTATCCTCTGAGTTCCTCTCTCTCTCTCTCTCTCTCTCTCTCTCTCTCTCTCACACACACACACACACGCGCGCGCACACACACACACACACACACTAAATTAAAAGTAATCAATAAAGAGAACAAGAGACTGTCGTGATGCATAGCAGAGAGGGGTGGGGATTGCCGGGATGTTCGGTGTCCAAGGGGAGCCTCGGTTTTCTCTTTTGGAATATGGAGCCTGTATGCTTCAAGGGCAGCATTCAAAAAGCTCAATCGATCAGCCTGGCATGGTGGTACACATCTGGACACATCTGGGAGATGGAGGCAGGGGGATTGGGCATTCAAGGCCATCCCCAGTTACATAGTGAGTTGAAGTCCAGCCTAGGCTACATGGGACCCTGTCTAAAAAAAAAAAAATGTTCTGTTGTGTTAAAATGCACGCCACACCCTCTGCTATCTCTAACTCCCTAGGTCAGATTCACCATCTTACTATTCCTGGCTACCAAACTGAGACAGTGGTTTCCTCACACCCTAGGTCAGCCACAGCTGGATGGCACAGTCTCTGTAGTTATTATATCTGATCCTCAGTTTCCCTATCTGCAAGATGGGGATAAGGATGATCCTAATGTTCCTGGAGCATTTGGGGACTGGTTACATTATGTTCATGCAATAAGATGGGCCAGCACCAGGGTCCGAGAGAGGAGACCCCATCTTGGGGCCAATACTGCACACTGGGTTGGCTCCGGTCCTTTTTTTTGGGGGGGGGTATCATAGTTAAATACAAGTGTCAACTTGATGGTTGAGGGTTCGAGCTCTGGACACGTTTGTAGAGAATTAGTCGTTCAGAGCAAACCTGAAGGAGATTGTCTAGTCGATGGGAAAGGCCCAGCCCATGGTGGGTGGGACTAGGCCCTGGACAGGTGAATAAAATACAGAGAGCTGGTTGAGGAAGTTGGATTCTGTGTATGCGTAGCCAGACATGCTGGTCTGGCAAGAAGGATCGTCCTTCTCCAGCTGTTATGTGGATTCGGTGTGTCCAGTTCCCTCCGCCCTTGGTGATGGCGCATGCTCTCCTGCCAGGCTGGACCAAGAGCTGTAACCGGACTATTGCAAGAGAATAAACCCCCTGCTCCCTTAAGCGGTTTCGTCGTGATTTTTTCAGCATCCACGTGGGTGAACAGTTCTAGGGGGATTCTCCACCTCAGCAAGGGTGCTAGTGGCAGAAATCCGCCTCTAGTAGCCAAGGGCACCCCCAGCCGGCAAGCAGCGTGGGCCTAGAGGCAGGGCAGTCTGCTTTGGGGGTACAGGACCAGGTGCCCAGGGAGGCCGTCTCCTATCAGCTGACACTGTGTCGAGGGGCTGCGTGATCACAGATTTAATGAAAAAGCCCCTGTGTCTCCTCTGCAGGCTGGCAGCCACCAGGGTGTGGCGGACCTGCAATTAAAACTTAGTCCTACACAGCCAGCAGGCAGGCGAGGGTGCCGGGGAGGAGCGTGCCCCCTCTCCATGCCCACGTGATTTACTGAGCTAATTTTGTGTTCTACTGGGCAAAGCCTGTCCACGGCTGTGAGCCCGGCCCTGACTCTGTGCTGACCATGTGATGTCTCTATGAGGAGGAGGAGGAGGAGGAGGAGGAAGGAGGAGGAAGGAGGGAGGAGGGGAGGAGGAGGAGGAGGAGAGGAGGAAGAGGAAAGGGGGGAAGAAAGAAGAGGAGGAGGAGGAGAAAGAAGAGAAGGAAGAGGACGATGAGGAGGATGAGGAGGAGGTGGGGAATGCCAGCTTCTTACCTAGAGGACCTGGGCGTGGCTTCTGTGGCTTTGGACGGGTGACAGTCCTTTTCGGTCTTCTGTCTTGCCATCCAGGACTATCAGTGGTGGGGGATGCTTCGTAGAAACCTGGGGGCAGAATCTTAGCAGTTGGATGGGATGGTTGGGGGAGCCTCAGGTAGGTGAGTGTCAGTCAGGAAGAACTGAGTTCGAGTTCTGACTCTGCCACTCAGCCATGTGGACCCAGGGCCTCTGTAGAAGAGGTTAATAGTAGGCTCTTCTGTCTGGGGTGGTGGGGTAACCTGGGGGAGGGGAATTTACCAATACCAGTGTTACAAGAGCTTGAAGTTTGGGGGTAAGAGGATGTCTATAGAGATGCCCAGCCTTGGGTCTGGTTCAGAGCAAAGCGCCCCCCCCATTCCCCCGGGCTGGCTGACCAGCACCTCACAGCCACCTCCCAAGTGTTTATTCCCAGATGGCCACCCCCAGCAGGAGGGGGGTGGAGGCAACCGCCTCCTGGCCAGATAGTCGCCCGATAGTGGGGCCTTCCGGACAAAGCTATCGGAGGCCACAACAGGATACTGAATGGGCTTCTCCGAGCCGCTGCGGAATTGCATTCGGCTTGGATTTAATTAAAAAGACTCAAATCTTTCTGATAATCCTCCCCGCAGTGGCTGCGGCGGGGTCTCGCCAGCTCCCTGGCAACGGCGCATCCTGTCGATAAAGAGCTTGGAGGGGGGGCACCGTGAGCCCCCTCAGCAGCCGCTCCGCTATCGCCTGCCGATCACCGAGCTAGGCCAAGGGAAGGAACTGTAGGAGCCCACTCCATGCAATCCTGTCCCCTTTGTGTCCCCCACTCCTACAGCACCCCTGGTGGGTCTCTTTGTTCATGGCTGGGTCCCTCTACCAGGCATGGACCCTGAGCCTGTGCTTCTGTGGGGGCCCCCTGGAAGGGAGGTGACCAGCTCTCCTCTGAGTGGCCGTGTAGGGATGGGGGATGGCACCCGTTTTGGATGTCCCCACACTTGCAGGACAGGCCCCCTGTAAGCCTAGCGCCTGGCAGAGAGCAAGCCTCAGAGATACCTGATGAGTAATGAACAATTGACATCGACCCTGCCTTGGCCTCAGGCCCCCTGAACGCAGGCAAGTGACTGGTCTGCAGTCCAAAGTCCCCTCTTTGTAACCACGAGTGTCCCTGCCAACTCCTAGGCTTGCTCAAGGTCACCCCCAGATAGTTGGGCAGCGCTGGATGGCTGTCGCCACGGGTCTACACCTACCATAGTGCTGCAGGCCAGGGTCCTGCGGGGCAGGGCGGCTGGGGGGGATACCGGCTGTGGGCTTCTCACTCGAATTCAATTCTCGTCACCTTGCCCCTCAGCCATCAGGGTCCCAGGTAAGCCACCTCCCCCTACAGTCTGGGCTCCCTCATTTACTAAGTGGGACATTTATTTGACTTCTCCTTGGATCTTAGGTCCAGGCTGGTAGCAAATGGGATAATCAGGAAATCAAGGGCTCGGGGAGATGGCTGGTGAAGCAAACATTCTCCCGCCCCGTGCGTGGATATCTCTGCTGGGGGCAGGGCGGCTCCACGCAGGAACTAAGGCAGGAGGCACAGCTGCTTGGCACTATGCCCGTACCCTCCCACCAGCCCCCACCTCCTTTCTAACAGTGGTGTCCACTCTGACCTCCGTGATGGCCTGTGCTGCCCAATCCAGCCTCCCAGAGGTGAGGTCCTAGCACATGGGACCTGAAGCCAAGATTCTGTCTTAGGGACCAGGAGGCTGGGAGGCCCGGGCTGCTGGCTCCTGCCTCCCAGGAGGATGTCCCTGTCTGCTGACTCTTCAGCCTCTCTACTGTGCTCCCAGTGGTCCTCCTGTCTGCAGGGTCACTGCCAGCAACCGCAGCAGTCCACAGCAGTCCACAGCAGCCTGCAGCCCACAGCAGCCTGCAGCCCACAGCAGCCTACAGCAGCCTGCAGCCCACAGCAGCCCACAGCAGCTCACAGCAGCCCACAGCAGCCCACAGCAGCCCACAGCAGCCCCAGCAGCTCACAGCAGCCTACAGCAGCCTGCAGCCCACAGCAGCCTGCAACCCACAGCAGCCCACAGCAGCCACAGAAACCCACAGCAGCCTGCAGCCCACAGCAGCCCACAGCAGCCTGCAACCACAACAGCCCACAGCAGCCCACAGCAGCCACAGCAGCCTGAAGCCCACAGCAGCCCACAGCAGCCCACAGCAGCCCACAGCAGCCTGAAGCCCACAGCAGCCCACAGCAGCTCACAGCAGCTCACAGCAGCCCACAGCAGCCCACAGCCCACAGCAGCCCACAGCAGCCTGTAGCCCACAGCCCTGAGCCCACAGCAGCCCACAGCAGCCCACAGCAGCCCACTGCAGCCCACAGCAGCCCACAGCAGCCTGCAGCCCACAGCAGCCTGCAGCCCACAGCAGCCCACAAAGCCCACAGCAGCCTGCAGCCTACAGCAGCCCACAAAAGCCCACAGCAGCCTGCAGCCCATAGCAGCCCACAAAAGCCCACAGCAGCCCACAGAAGCCCACAGCAGCCCACAACAGCCCACAGCAGCCTGAAGCCACAGCAGCCTGCAGCCCACAGCAGCCTGAAGCCCACAGCAGCCCAGCAGCAGCTTGGTTTGCAGCCCACCCTGCTGCCTCAGGAAATCCTTTCTCTGGGCAGAGGATTTTAATGGACATTAGGATGCAGGGGTGATCAAAGGAGGAAGGGAAGACAGGACTGGGATGGGGGCATCCTGAGCCAGCCTGGGGCTCAGCTTTTAGGGTGAACATTCTTATTGAATCTTCATGGCGACTCGGTGGCATAGACACAACCCTATAACTACTTAACAGAGGATGCTACGGGTCAGAGAGGTGGGACGTTTTCCTGAGGCTACACAGCTTAGGAGCTGGGTCTCTGCCCGGACCGGACCTCAGGCAGGCCCATGCACCTAATCCAGAACCTGAGGCATCCCCTTTCCTCAAGACCCCAAACCTGCAGCCTCGCCTAAGCTAATTATCCATCCATCAGGACTCTCACTAAAGACATCATTTATTGACTACACCCATGTGCGGCAGGGATGGGTACCAGTGTCTCATCAGAAGCTGAGTGCACCCCAGGGACCCTAGGCCCATGTAGTAGCCTGCTTGGGCGGCAGCCATGGACCCCTCTCTCCCCCACCAACCCCCCCTCCCTTGGACCATCTGTGGTTGTGTCTTTGCTGAGGCCCAGAACCACCTTGCATCTGAGTGCTTGGCACGGGGCCATCGGATTGACTGAGAGTCAAACCAAAGGGACAGACGGTGACAAGAGCTGAGCCCTGGAGCCCCCGAGCCGGAGCAGTATGGTGGGTTTCCTCCCCCTGCACCTGGTGTCTAGCCTCGGGTGGGTCCCACCATGAAAAGGGGCTTTGGAGAGAGGGCAGAGAACAGCCCCATGCTCCTGGGAGCCCCTGCCAACACAGGTGCCTTTTACCACCCATCCTTGGCAAGCACTACCCTGACCTCTGGTCCTCCCTCACATCACCAAGGGCATCAGGACTCACCTGCTGGGGGCAAGGGCAGAGAGAGGCATGATGGGGAGATGTCTGGGGGTGGTTATAAGATCCTAATTGCAAGGCGTGCCAGAGGTCTGGCCAGCCTGGACGAACTCGGGATAGCGGTGGGATCGAGCCAAGGGTAAGGAGGGAAGACCAGTGACTTAACCAAGCCAGGACTTCCAAGTACTAAGATGAGGTTCTTGAGTGATGCAGGGTGCCGGGTGTTAGAGGAGCCACCACGTTGTGGCTGGGAACATTGCTCGTCCCTAACCTTGAGGGTGTGTGAGTGTGTGTAGATCCCCTATAAGCCAGCAGTCACAGGACAGAGGGAGGCTTGGGTATCAGTAGCCCCCTGGGCATCGGCAACCACATCTCTTTGAAGGGGTACTCTAGAGCATTTCTCTTCTGCACCCCCCCTCCCAGAATGCACGCACACAGTCCCCAGCAGCCTCTAGGGCCACAGGTGGCCTGCAGGGAATAGGGTCAGAAGGGGCAATGAGAGGCGGGGGCAGGTGAGGAGCTGGTGTGGAGCCCCTAGGATTCTGGGCACCGGGCATCTATTTCTAGACTTAGTTGTTAAAGGAAGGTTCTGGATGACACCCAGGAAAGAGGCCCAAAGGTAGGCGCGTGAGGAAGTGAAAGGAGAGAGAATTCTCAGAGGGAGCTGGGGACAAAGGGACAGAGCTCAAGGGAGGTGGGCGAGATCGGGCTTTGAAACCTCAGGGTACAGTGGCCGGGACTGGAGGCTGGTCAGCCTGGGCCGGGGACCAGCCATGAGTGCGTCTAACGAGCGTGGTTCCAGAGGGGAGATATGTCTCTCTGATGACGGACAGAAGTAGAGGCAGCCTAAGCCTTCTCCATCAAAGAGGCTGAGAGCTGCAAACACTGCCCGCTGTACACTTCGAGAGCAGACCTCTTCCTGATGTAGGGTGGGGCTAATCCTCCTCAAGGTCCACCTCCTGTGACTGCCTTCCTCCAGTAAGGCTCCGCCTCTTAAAGGTGCCATGACTTTTCCCAAACAACTAAAGACTCACGTACATGAGGCTATGGGAACACAACTCATGTCTCGAACCATGACAGAGTTTTCTTGGAAAGATTTTTTTCCCTTTGCCCTCATGATTATATAAATATTCAGCCATATTTTCTTCTGTTGATTATATTTTCTTCTCAATACTTAATCTTTTAAAAATATGTATGTACTAAGAGAGAGAACATGCAGGCACGAAGTCGGAGGACGATTTCAGCAGTCATCTCTCCTTCCACCATGCGGGCTCCGGGCATTAAACTTGGGGTGTCAGGTCTTATGGAAGCAGCTTTACCAGCTGAAGCGCCGCATGTTACTTTTACCACCTAGTTGGCAAAGGTCCTCAGAACTCTTTCCTTGAAGTGCAACAATCCCACTGTATATGTATTTCCAGGGAAACTTCCAACTCGAGCTAAAAACTAAATTTCCACTGACATTTTTTTTCCAATGTGTTCATTTTAGTTTGCCGATCCCTTTGGAAAAGATAGATATTTCTATACTAATCAATATTCACGTGCAGCAAAATGACTTTCTTTTAAAAAGTTCATCATAGTTGTGTAAAAGTTCGCCTCAGACTGGGGAGACGGCTCATTTGGGACAGTTGTGTTACACAAGCACTAACTAGGACCTTAGTTTCCCCAGAATCCATTCTTTTTTTAAGTGTGTGTGGTGGCATGTGTTGTGATTCCAAGACTCATTGGGGTTCATGGCCAGGCTGGCCTTCTTGCTGACTTTCAGGTCAGTGCAGATCCTGTCTCAACCATGATACCTGAAATTGTTCTCTGATCCCTGACATGCTCATTATACATGTGCACATACATCCACATGCATGTGTACCATTCATACATGAATACATACACACAATAAAATAACATAAAATAAAAACCCATCTAAATTCCTTCATGAAGCTTCCCTCTATTCTATTTGTTTCTACTGTATCTTTTTGGTCTGCTTATTTCTACACATGTGGCACTTTTCATGGTTTCTGTAAGTGAGATGTTTTCATTATATTTTCTTTGTGTGTGGGGATGATTGTATATGGGTGCAGGTATGTAAACAAGAGGGCAAGTGAGTATGCGTGCCTTTGGAGACCCAAGGGTGACACCAGGATTCCTCCTGGGTTGCTCTACCTTCTTACTGCTTTGCTCTGGGTTTCCCAGGCTCTGCCTTCCAAGGCTAGAATTACAGGCTGCCTCAATCTCAGCTTGGCATTTTTTTACATGGGATCTGGAGATCTCAAACTCAGGTCTTTTTGCTCGTGAGGCAAGGTACCCGTGAACCATCTCTCTAGCCCTTCACTGTACTTTTTAACGGTTGTTACTGAAATACAGATAACTGATTTTTTAAAGCTTATTTTGTCAGTTTCCTCCAAACTATCTTCTTAGCTGTCATAATGGCTTTTTTTAGCTCTGGGAATTGAACCCAGGCCCTTGCGCATGCCAGGCAAGTGCTCTGCCACCCAGATACGCCCCTGCTTCTTCTCATAGCGTTTCATTTGGTTATCTTGGGTTTCACGGGCAAAGGACATCTTGTCTGAAATAGCGACAGTTGTGTGTCACATTAGCTCACTGGCTTGTCATGGTTGTTTAAGCAGGTGCTCTGGGAGTCACACGGAACCTTGGGTGTGGCTCAGTGATGCTACAAGCGGCTTCCTTCAACAGTGGAAGTGCCCACCAGGCCAAGAGCCCCTAAATGTCCTGAAGACTGGACGAATGAGAGAGCTAAGGGCACTCGGCCCATGTGACACCATGTCAATGCATCACAGCTATCCTGGTTCACACGCCTGCTTCCAGCCTCCGCCCCACTCACCTTCTCTCTTGATACTGGGGGGAGGAGGAGCCCAGGGGCCTCACACATGACAGGCAAGTGCTCTATTGCTGAGCTACGTCCCCAACCCTCTGATTTCATTTGTGTGTGCAGTGAATGTGTGAGTTTGCGTGTTGGGCATACATGTGGGTGGACCAGAGGCTGACATGAAGTGTCTTCCTCTATCACGATGGATTTTTTTTTTTATTTTTTATTTATTGCGTGTGTGTGTGTGTGTGTGTGTGTGTGTGTGTGTGTGTGTATGTGTGTGTGTGTGTGTGTGTGTGTGTAGAACCACGGACGAATTCGGAAACCACCATGGACGTCTCCACCTCCTTGTTTACTCTGCCCCGGGATTCACAGGTTCCACCCACCAGGACCAGACACTCAGGCCGCCCCAGCTTCCGCTTCCGCCTGGCGTCTATACGTGGGCCTAGGATCAGAACTTGGGATCTTCCGCCTGCAAGGCAGAGGTTTAACCCCTGAGCCACCTCTCCAGCCCGATTTATTTATTTATTTATTTATTTTTTTGAGACAGGATTTCTCACCAAACCTGGAGCTCACTGATTGGCTGGTGTGGGATCTGCCTGACCTCACCTCCCCAGCACTGCACACCGCCACGCCTGGGATTGAACTCAGCTCACCAGTGTCTCACAGACACCCGTAGAACCATCTTGCTGCCACTACATTTCATTCTGAGACAGGGTCTCCCTGACTTGCTCAGCCTGGCCTTGAACTCCGTGAGCCGGGGGCTTCCCTAGATCTCACGGCAGTCCTCCCGCCTCAGCCTCCTGAACCCTAAGATTACACATGGAGCCACTACACCCAGTTTCTCTCTTCGTTACAGACTTTGCAGCTATTTCAATTGAGAAGTTGCATTTATGCATTTATTGACTGAGTTGCATTTATGTGGTAAATGGTAAGTAAATCCAGAACGCCAAATTTTGTAAGTAGACCTTCCTGCGTGCAATAGTCCTGCAAGAAAAGCTGTTGGAGCGCAGTGCATGAGACTGTTATGCTCTGATCTCCTCCACAGTATTCGGTTTTGCATTTCACCTCTAGTATTTCTAATTTTATTCATATTCTTTTAAGGCTGTACACATGATTTCATGTCATTACCCAATCCTGATCCCCCACTTTTTCCCATTTCAAACTTTCTTCTTCCCACTGGTCTTGCTCCTGCTGTCCTGTCCTCTGTGCCTGTGGCTTGCTAGGTCCTATCTGGGTGAGCTTCTGGGTCTCTGTGCTAGGATTGGCAGCTTGAATTGGCCGGCCATGACATGCATCTGGGGGCTTGCTGCAGCAAGGACGACGTAGCAGGAGGTGTACCAAGGGGACAGTAGCCACTCCCTCATCTGGCATCACCCTATCTTAGTCTCTGAGGGAGGTGTGATGTCCCTTGAGATTACCCCCCTTTTCATGACACAAATGCCAAATATTTTGCTGGTCTTGTGGAAGTAGACACAATCCTGTTGTGTTCATGGGTGTAGCTCTCCTGTCATGTTCAGAAGACACCATCTGGTTATCTTACTCCCCCTCCTTCTGAGTCTTACATTCTCATGGCCCCCTCTTCTGAGAAGTAACCTGGGCGGGGGAGAGTGTGTCTTAGATATCTCATTCAGGGCCAAGCAGTCCACAGTCACCATTCTCTACATTTTGGTCAGTTGCGAATCTCAATATCAAATATTTTCTATTGCACAAAAAGCTTCTAGATCGAGTGCTAGTAGCTCCTCTATGTATAACGATGAGTGTTCAGGAGGTAGATTATATATCTAGTCATATCTACACCTAAGCATATTATTCCCCTTAGAGACCATGGTCTTTCTTCTGCACAGTTCTGGTCTGGTTTACATACCGTGTGCTCCTGCTGCGAGTACGTCTTAGAGCCAGTCATGTAGCTGCTGGTTACCCCATAACATTTATGCCACTATTGCACCGGCGGGCACCTCTTGTCAGGGGGATTGCGCATCACAGCTGGGTGCGATTGTCGACTGCTCTTCTCCCCCAGCGCTTCCATATATACTCTCTGGTTCAGTGGAAACCGGCTAGCAAGGACAAAGCTTCTGAATCAGTTCATGCTATTCTTCCTCCAGGATGGATGAGTGCAGTGACTTCAGCAATAGGGTCTTTCTGTTAGTTTCTGACCCCCACCAGTATTTCCAATTTCTTTTTTTTAATTATTTATTATTTATTCAACTGTGCGTGTATGTGTGTACGCATGTGTTGTATGTGTGTGTGTGTAGAACCACGGACGAATTCGGGAACCACCATGGACGCCTCCACCTCCTCCTTGTTCACTCTGCCCCGCCCTACCAGGACCGAAACGCAGGCCGCCCCCGCTTCCGCCTGGCGTCTATACGTGGGGTCTAGGATCCGAACTCAGGACCTTCCGCCTGCAAGGCAGAGGCTTAACCCCTGAGCCACCTCTCCAGCCCCCCAGTATTTCCAATTTCTATGGCATCAATATTGCATGCTGGTTGATTTCAAGACAAGAATATGAGACGACTGAGCATGTGCAGGAACCAACACACATGATCTATGTGTCTCCATGTGGTAAAGGCTTGACCCCATCATGGTTTTGAAATATGAGCCGTCCCCCACAGACTCATGTGTTTGACTGTTCAGTTAGGGGAGTTTATGGCACCTTAAGCCTTGCGGAGGAAGGCAATCACGGGGGGGGCTTGAGGTTGATTAGCCCCACCCTACTTCTGGGAGAGGCCTGATATGTGGTTGGCAGGTTTTTTCTTATAGCTCCCAGCCTCCTTGATGGATGTGATTTAGGCTTCCTCAGCTTTTCCTGCCAGCCTTGCCTTTTCCATTATAATGGACTGTATCTTCCCTCTGGAACCGTAAACTGAATAAATCTCTCTTACTCCATTTAAGTTGTTTGAGCCTCAGTGGCGTCTCATAGTAGCAGAGTACAACCCCCATCTGGTGCCACTGGGGGGGTGGAGTCTTTAGGAGGTTCAGTGGGGGGTATTCGGGTCCTTGGGGAATCTGCCCTCTCAGGGATTCTGGGACTCTAGTCTTTGTCTTCCTGACCACATAAGGAGTCGTTCTGCTCTGTGGAAGCTTCTGCTGTGACGTGTGCCTTGTCGCAGGCCCAAAATAATGGGCTCACAGATCATGGATTGAAGCCCCAAATGTGAGTCACTTAGTAGACATTCCTCTTGTGTGTGTGTGTGTTGTGTGTGTGTGTGTGTGTGTGTGTGTGTGTGTGTGTAATAGGGCACTGTGCGTACCTGTACGGGTACCTGTGGATGCCCAAGGGTGGCTTCAGGAATCACCCTGAATTGCTCTACCTCCTTATTGCTTTGCTTTGGAGTGTCCCAGGCTCCACCTTCCAGGGCTACTGCCATTTGGAACTACCCTGAGGCTGGACTGGCCACCAAGTCCCAGGGATTGCTTCAGACCTCTCAGGCGCTTTGAGTCTGAGAAAGTGCCATCGCATCTGGCTTTTTTTTAAAATGTAGGCTCTGGGGACTAAAGTCAGGCCCTAAGGTTTGTGTGGCGAGCACTTTCCTGGCCAAGCCTCTCCCCAGCTCCCAAACCTTTCTGTTTGCGTTCGTGTCCTCCAGGTGTTTGTTACAGTAGCAGAGTGTCTTCACCTAGCCCTATGGTCTTTTTAGCACAGTGACCGTAAGCTCTGCCCCGAGAGTTTGCAGGACAGCAAACAGGTAAGCCTGTATGAGTGGATGAATTTGGGGCTTTTAGTACCTTATCATTGGTGTGCTATTATTATTTTAATAATAACAATGAACATGGACCTTGTCCTCAAGGGATTCCTGCCCTAGAGGAGCATGGGTGTCTTCAACAGATTTTTTTTTTTCTTCAGAGTTTCATGCAGCCCAGGCTGGCCTTGAACGAGCTGGGTAGCCACGGATGACTTTGGACCTGGGATCCTCCTGCCTCGACCTTCCAGGTGCTAGGATCACGGATGTGCCACTGCTCCTACGTTATGCAGTGCTGGGATTGGAGGCAGGACTCCATGCATGCCAGGTGAGCACGCTACCCACTGAGCCACATTCGGAGCTTTTCACAGGATTCTAGTGAGGGAGGGAGAGAGAAGGGAGGGGGAGCAAGAGAGAACTGGCGTGTGCCCACACGTGGGTTAGAGCCAGACTTTCAGAGGTTAACTCTCCCCTTTCCGTAGACTTCTGGGGACCCAGCTTGGGTCGCCAGGTTGGTGAGCAGGGTCCTTACCCGCTGAGCCATCTCAAGGGCTCTCTTCACAGGATTCTGATTCAGGAGCATGCGCAGACAAGGCTAACGATGAACCAGGTGTGAAAGGTTGGGGAGAAGATGGGTCCACGTGTGTTGTACGATGATGTCCGGGATGGAGGTCCACACGGCTCTGGGAGGCAGGGAGGCGTCTGTACCCAGACACCCGAAGGCAAGACAGGAGGCAACCAGAACACAGAGCACCAAGGAGCATCTGCCCTTTCTCCAGAGCGCACCGCAGCCTCCTCCTCAGGCCACGAGACAGTCGGGTCAGCCTCCTGGCGAGCAAGAGTCTGCGGCTGCTCAGGCAGCCCCGAGTGGGGCTCTGGGCATCCGAAGTCGTAGGTGCCCTTGAACCCTCCTCTCTTGCAGCAGGAGAGCCCCCCCCTCAAGCCTCGCCCCTTCTGCTGATACTGGTGACGCTGGGTCCTGAGGCTGAGGTGGGGTGGCCGGGCAGCTGGCCTCAATTAGCCAGGGAGCTGGGGTCTGGGCAGTGTCATTAGGAGAACTCCAGAGCTTGGCCGTAAACTCTAATGAATGCATTAATGGAAGGCTTGTGCGCCTCAAAGGAGGAAAAAAAAAGTGGGTCTAAATAAAGTTATTAACACAGCCCACCTGTGTTCGGCCCTCAGCCGCTATTGTTCAAATAGCCCATTAGCTCCCTGGAGCAGCCCGTCTTGGAAGGCAGCCCTGCCTCTCTGAAGCAGACGTTTAACTGCGTTCATATAATTCAATTAGGTTCAGCAGCCCCGGTCCAAGGCACGGCTAGGGCTTTCATCTCGGTAATGGCCTGCAGGCCGGAGTGGAGAGCAGGGGGTTGAAGAAGGGCTTGGGACTTGGCCCTCCACTCCCCAGCACCCTGAGGAAATTCAGATGAGTTTCCCAAGGGAGTGGGGGGCTGGCTCACGGCTGGTGCGCCCAGTTGGGTTTTGTGCTTAGACATCTTTCATCCATTACCTACCTTCTTCTCTCCACCTCCCTTATCCGGGAACCCAGCTTGCTCCGGGCCGTCCTCCCCCCCCTACTTCCAACTCGGCCA